>JANKOE010000008.1:2531982-2545741 GCA_026284465.1 Erythroxylum citrifolium
TGGAGGTAATAACTAAGCTAAGAAATGACATAGAGGAAATGAGAACGAAGGATACAGACTCACACCAGCCACGCTCATTAAGGCAATAAGATTATTGTTGTCATAACTTTTGTTTGCAGTTATATACTATTTAATGTTACAATTGGGAGTTAAGAATGGTTTCCCTTTTTATGATCATTTAACTTTTTCTATAAACAAATTCGATGGGTTCAAAACTCCTAAACTTATGTTACGATAATTTATAATTGTTCAAATTAAAATCCAATTTAACGACCAGATTTTTGAAAAATTGTCATTTAACTAGACATTAACTGAGATTTATAGGTGACGTCAGCGATCAAACAGGAATGGCCTTTTGAATTAAGCAATCAAGGGTATAATTGATTAATAGCTATTATTACCAACGGTATACATTACCGTCGGTGTTGAGGATGTTATGTTCCGACGGAACCGTCGGAACATATACCAAGTATCTCCGATGGAACCGTCGGTATCTAAACAAATGTTCTCCAACGGTTCCGTCGAAAATTCTTGGCTCTCCCTCTGACGGTTCCGTTGGAGGCGTGTTCCCTACTATTCCGACGCTTTTCCTTTTCGATCAGTAAAACATTACCGACCGTTTGATCTTATCGTCGGTAATAAATATTGACCATGCCGGCGCCGACGTCGGTCTCTGTCGCACTACTACGTCGATAAATGGGATTACCGATGGAATTCCCGTGATTTCCGTCGGAAAATTCCATCGGTAACTCCTTATTTTCTTGTAGTGTAGCAATGCCTGAAAGTTAGATATTATAATATATAACTAAGCACCTCTTTTTTTTTCTCCACGAGATGTCCTAGGAGGGCCCCAACTATAGAAAGGCACCTTTAAGTCATCTACACCAAGACTAATCCCAGCTCGAACTGGGTAGATCCCTTACAAGAGGCAAAGCTCTGGCCCCAAGTTTTAAACGACTGCTTATACGAGGACAGTTCAAACCTGCAACCTCAATTAAATCAAAGCTCTTACCAACTCACCTACGCTTTGGATTACTAAGCACCTCTTTTTCATTGCTTTACCATTAAACCCTTTCCAAATCAATCAACAATACCCCAAGTTTTTTTAACTCTAGCAAACGAACAAGAAGAAAGCAGACGATCACTTCAAAACCGGACAAGAAAGAAGGAAATTGGTAGGAGACATTTGCATTTTCCTAATTATTTCCCGGTGATAATTTCTTTGCAGGCCTATCTTTGGTTTTAACAACAAAACTTGTCCTCATTGAAGTTTATCGGATTCACTTTCCATGAATTTCAAGCTCTCAGACTACTGTAGTTCGGTCTCCTTTGCATATAACTAACCTCCTCTGTCTCGCAGTCTTCTATTGACTAACACACCATTAGATCTTAGAAGATGGGTTTTCCTAAAATGGTTTACTCAATTGATCCCTTGCCTCTTCTCCTCTTCTTGGTCACTTTCACTTTCATGGCTACTCCTGCAAGATCAGTGCTAAACAATGGAGAAGACTTGGTTTCAACTACATGCAATCACACCCTTTACGTAGAACTATGCGAATTTTCCTTAAGATCAGATCTTCGGAGCAAAACCTGGGATCTCCAAGGGCTTGCCAGTATTGCACTGAACATCAGTATAGCTAATGGGGTCAGAACGAGAGACCACATTCATTCACTGAGGTCCACTGCAGATAATAAAAGTCTTTCTAGCTTGAATGTCTGCTCGGAGGAGTATAGTGATGCAGTTCAAAACCTACAGGAGACCATCGGTGCTTTAAGGAACAGATCATTTGATAGCGTTAATACGTTGGTGAGCTCAGCTATGACGGATTCAGAGACTTGTGAAGAAGGCTTTGAGGTGGAAAGTCACCGAAATGAATCTCCACTTGGCGACAAGAATGAGCTTTTCCAGAAGTTGTGCAGCAATTTCCTGGCAATTACAGCCCTTCTTAGTGACTGTTTGGTTTAGTATTTGGGCGAATAAGTATTTTTTTATGGCAAATTTTTTTTTAAAAAAATAAGTATTTGACTTAAAATATAAAAATACTTTTGTAGCTGATATAGTTTTTTTGAGAGCTAAAATACAGTTTTTTAAGAAGCTTAAATTTAGAGCTTCTAAAAAAAAGATTTTTTGAGTAGATTTTTCAGATCAATTAATGAGCCTATTTTTTAGTCTCTTTTGCCCTTATATTTTACACATAATTTTCACAATACTCGCAAACTCATCTTCTCGTTTATTTTGGAAATTATATAAAATTATTTGACTTTTTTAAATATATTTTAATATTTATTTTTTATATTAGTTTTACTTATGTTATAATCCATATAAAAGATTTGGTTACATATATATATCTTCATTTATGTTTCATGTGGTTTAAAATTATATAATAATTAATATATTGTGTTTTGCATATTGTTTAATATATTTTAAATAATTTTTATATACATAAATAATTTTTATTATAAAAAGTATATAGTTAAAATTAAAAATGATTTTTATTTTTATGTTGCCACACAGTCTACTGTATGAAGCTCTTTTTAAAAAGCTCTTTTTTAAATGACAGCTAAATAGTTAACTGGCTTCTTAGAAAAGCTATTCTTAGAAAAGTTCTACTGACAAAAACTCTACTATTATAAGCTCATCCAAACAGGTACTTAGTTGAAATTTAGAAAATTACATTAAAATTCTTATTTCTTTATTACAGTGTGAATATTTTCGTAAGAAATAAAAAATAACTCATAACCAATTTAATCAAAATTTGGAAATTAAGAAGAAACAATTATTGCTTTCTCGATTTTACTGTATTTTGAGAATTAAAAAAAAAACTTCGAAAATTTTAAAGAGAAATAATGATAATTTTTTAATATTTTTAATTTTCAAATTCAATATTTTAAACGTTATCATTACTAAATATCCACAAATTAATCATTGACATAATAAAACTTAAGAAGACACCTCTTAAATTTATCAATCTTAATAACATATGTTAGTTTTTTATAAATAAATATATAAATATATAAAAAATCATTAATTTTGCAAATATTAAAAAAATTATAAATTTTTATTTAAAATTTTAAGAATGAATTCGTAATTTGACCTAATTTTACTTTTTTCCCCCCTCTCGGATTCAAACCCTAATGGTCCAATTAACTGATCAAACTACTATTCTTAAAGGATACTGATTGGCTTAAATATAAGAGACTCACCAGCAAAAGAGACACGATAAGTAATTAACGAGCTTAAACATGATTAATTATATGCTAATGAGCCAAACATGGACAAGTGCAAAAGAAAAAGTCTTGCCCTTTTCTCTCTAGCGGTGCAAGTTGTGTCATGCCCTAGTGCATGTGTTTGTTCTGTTACTCTTCTTCCCCTGTTTCCTTTTTGTTTTTTCTGCTCATTCCTGGTCGTCATGGAACCTGCTTTTCAAAGTTTATCTATTCGCGACAAAGAAGATGTCGAACTTGTGGTTAAGGTTTCAGAGTTAGAGGGGAGCTGTATCGATTACAACTTGAGCCTGTTGGGTCGATTTCTGGGCGAAAGGAATATAAACTTTGATGCCATGGAAAGGACGCTCCTCAATCTATGGCGTCCCATTAAGGGTTGCTCGATCAAACCGTTTGGAGGGGAAGGCCTCTATCTATTTTAGTTCTTCCACATTGTCGATCTGCGGAGAATGATGGCGGGAGGGCCATGGAGTTTTAATAACTGCATTCTTTTGGTTCATCAGCTGAGGGAGGGGGAGAATCCAGAGGATGTGGAATTTCGTTTTGCCGATTTCTGGGTTAGAGTTCATGATTTACCCCCGGGCTTTGCGTCGGAATCTTTAGCAATCACCCTGGGCAATCTCATGGGCACGTTTCTGGAGTATGATATGGGTAACAAGCCCATTATTTTGCGGATTATATGCGTATTCGAGTGAGACTAAACATCACTGAACCTCTTATGAGAACGAAGAGGATCCGCAAGGAGGGGGGTGACTTTTTTGATGTTGCTTTCAGCTATGAACGGATATCTCTCATCTGTTATCTGTGTGGGGTGCTTGGTCATAGTGAATCTAGCTGTGTAAAGCTTACTGAGCTGCCAGAGGACGAGATCAAGTGGGAGTGGCCGGAGGAAATCCGATCGGAGGTGCGTAGTCAAAATAGAAGCAAGCCAAATCAGTGGAGAAGAGATCCCGCATATCCCGCTTCTGTTGACGGCAGGTCCACCAATCATGGGATTTCGTATCCGAGTGAAGACCGAATTAAGAGAAATCGGGTCATTAATACATATGGGTCCTTCTCTAAAAAATCTAATGTTGCAGCTATTGTTGACTTATCTAGAACTGCATCTGTTGTCCCTGACATGGAAATTCCTGGTAATGCGGCGACATCAGCTGATGTCCTAAGGGAGAAGGAAATTACTGGTATGGTCGTCGAGGAAGTTAAGAAACGTCGCCGCGAAACTCCATGTCATGCTTCAGACTTCGGTGAGATGAATGGTGGTAGACTTTCATCTTCGTCGGCTTCAACTTCAAGCTCTACTGATTTTCCAACGGCCGGTCTTGCTAGCGAGACCCGCCGATCAACATGACTTGCATCGCCTGGAACTGCCGTGGCTTGGGCAACCCGCAGGCAGTAAATGCTTTAAAAGATGTCGTTAGATCTAATAAGCCTCATCTTCTTTTTCTTAGTGAAACCTTTGTTACGTCTGGCAGGTTGGAGAAAATCCGTAGTTTGTTAAATTTTGATTGTTGTTTTAGTGTTGATTGTCATGGACGCAGTGGTGGTCTTGCTTTGTTTTGGAATAATACTTCGAATGCTTCTGTTTTGGGTTACTCGAGTAATCACATAGATATGGAGATTACCTTTTCCAACAATTTTAAATGGAGGTTTACCGACTTTTATGGTTTTCCTGAATCTCATCGAAAACGCAGTAGTTGGGAATTGCTTAAAGCACTATCTCGACAGTATAGCTTACCTTGGGTTTGCATGGGCGATTTTAATAATCTCCTCAGTTACTGATAAGTTCGGAGGAAGGGACTACCCTGGCTCTCTTATGGATGGGTTTCGGTCATACATTGAGGATTGTTGTCTCATTGATATTCCCCTTGAGGGTTTTGGGTATACTTGGGAACGTGGGAGAGGGTCGGACTCGTTAGTGATGGAACGACTTGATAGAGCTTTTGTTACGTCCGATTGGATTGAGTTTTTTACTTTTCATAAACTCTATAATTTGGTTAGCCCCTATTCGGACCACAGTCCCATTAAGTTGGTTGCTAGCCCTGCCTTACCTGGTAAAAAGATTAGCAGATTCAAATTTGAAAATAAATGGCTGCTTGAAATTGGTTTTATGGAGGTTATGTCACATGCTTGGTCCAGAGGTCGTAATACTAATCTTTTAGATAGAATCTCTAATTGTAGCGTGGCTCTTGTTGACTGGCAGAAATCGCAGGATCACAATTTTACACGTCGGATTGTTTCCTTAAAAAGGTGTATTGAGGTTATTCGGTCTTCTAGAGCTGATGATGTGTTACTTCTGCAGGCTAAAAATGAGCTCTCAAGTCTTCTTGCACAAGAGGCTATTTATTGGAAGCAACGGTCTAAAATCTTTTGGCTCAACTATGGGGAAGCTAATTCCAAGTTCTTTCATGCTCAGGCCTCCAAACGAAAGAGGATTAATTACATTGCTTTTTTGGAGGATGTCCAGGGGAATGCTGTCTCGGATATTGATATTATGTGCTCTATTGTTATGAACTATTTTAACGATCTTTTTACAGCTCCACTAGAGGTACCAAACACTGAAGAGTTTGATGGTATTCACAAGGTGGTGACAGACCAGGATAACTTGTCCCTTTTAGCCCCTTTCAAGTTGGAGGAGTTTAAGACTGCTATTTTTGAAATGCACCCTGATAAAGCGCCTGGCCCTGATGATATGAATCCTGCTTTTTTTCAAAAGTGTTGGGATATGGTAGGTATTGATATTTTTGCAGAATGCTGCTCTTGGTTAGACAAGTGTGAATTCCCTGTCTCGCTAAATAGTACTACTATTGTCCTACTTCCAAAAAAGGATAAGGCGAGTAGTATGAAAGATTTACGTCCTATTGCCCTGTGTAATGTGATCTACAAAATCATAGCTAAGGTGCTTGCTAATCGACTCAAAGTGATTCTTCCTAAGCTTATCTCTCCTATGCAATCATCTTTTGTCCCAAGTCGGTTAATCTCCGACAATATTATGGCCGCTTTTAAGATTATTCATTTTATGAAGAATAAAGGGCGTGGTTCTCAGGGTGACGTTGCGTTCAAGATTGACATTAGTAAAGCTTATGACCAAGTGGATTGGAGATATCTTGAGTTTATTCTGCTTAAGCTGGGATTTGATGTAAAATGGGTCAGATGGGTCATGTTATGTGTTACCACAGTAAATTATTCGGTGGTCTTGAATGATAGAACGGTAGGCCCTATTATTCCAAATCGAGGGCTTCGACAGGGTGATCCTTTAAGTCCTTATCTTTTTATACTGTGTGCTGAAGGTTTATCGACCCTTTTAAGGAAAGCTGAATCCCAAGGGGACATTCATGGTATTAGCATTTGTTGGGGGGCTCCCACAGTTTCCCACTTTTTTTTCGCTGACGATAGTTTTTTTTTTCTTTAAAGCTTCCTCAGCTGAGTGTAGACATATCAAGCGGATCCTCTCCATTTATGCGGCAGCATCGGGCCAAGCTATTAACTTGCAGAAATCTAATGTCATGTTCAGTTCAAATACGAAACTTGATGTTAAGCAGGAAGCGATTTCGATTTTGGGGGTCTCTCAACCACTTGAGCACGGCAGGTATCTGGGTTTGCCTTCCTTAATTGGGAAGAACAAAAGACAAGTTTTTGCTTTCTTGAAGAACCGCCTTAGTAAACGTGTTCATAGCTGGACCCATCGACTGCTCTCCAAACCAGGCAAAGAGATTGTCCTCAAGACTATTGCTCAAGCTCTTTCTACCTTCTGCATGAGTGTATTTCTACTTCCTCAAGGTATTTGTGACAACCTGCACAAAATGATGAATGCTTATTGGTGTGGCTCTTCATCAGGACACCGATCAAAAATTCATTAGGCCAAATAGGAGCGGCTTTGTGTTCCTAAGAAGTTGGGCGGTATGGGTTTCCGTGATTTACACTGTTTTAACCTTGCTATGCTTTGTAAGCAAGGTTGGCGATTTCTAGCTCACCCGGATGCTCTGTCTAGTAAGATTTTTAAAGCACGTTATTTCCCTCATTGCCACTTCCTCAACGCCACCGAGGGTCCAAACCCTAGCCTAATCTGGAAAAGCATATTTTCGGCTAAGCATCTCTTGAGTAAAGGGACTCATTGGCGAGTGGGAAATGGCGAATCGATGTCGGTGTTCAAAGACCCATGGTTGAATCGGGTCGATGATTTCTTTGTTCACTCTTCTCCGTTAAGCAGCATGGAGAACCTGAAGGTTAGTGATCTTCTTACTACTTCGCCTTCAGGTTGGGATCGGTTGTTTGTTACTGGGGTTTTAACTTCAGACGACGCCTCTCATGTGTTTCAAATCCCTATTTCACCTTTGTTGCCTCCGGATCTATTTTGTTGGCAATTTACCAAGAACGGCATCTACAGTGTAAAATCGAGTTACAGATTAGCCATCGACAACTATTCTCTTCTCTCATCTTATATGGTTGGAGGACAGTGGAATCCCATCTGGAATGCCTAGCTCCCCCCGAAGATTAAGGATTTTCTCTGGAGGCTGCTTCGTGATTTTATTCCTAGCAAACAGAGACTTCATGACAGAGGAGTCTCTTTGGATGTCTCGTGCAACAGGTGTGGTCTAGTGGAAACGGTGGATCATCTGCTGCTTTCTTGCCCCTATGCTAGAAGGGTTTGGGCTGCTGCAGGGATTGTTATTCACGTTGTTGATATCAAGTCCAGCATCTCCTCCATGGTAGTTGCCAATATTTCGGATACTGGAAAACGTTTGATGGCTATTTGCTGGAGTCTTTGGTTTCACCGAAATATGTTGTGTTGGGAGCAGAAGGATGCCTCTCCTAGTGTAGTTGTGAATTTTGCAGATGAGTTTCTTAAGAATTGGCAAGAAGCTAAATTTGCGTTTAATTAGCTTCCTACGAACTATCATTCTATTACTCGTACTCAGTCTTGGTGTAGGCCTGAGGTCAGCTGGTTGAAGTGTAATGTGGATGCTGCGGTTTCGAAGAGGGATAATTGTTTTGGTTTTGGGGTTGTGCTTAGAGATGCCCAGGGTCGGTTTTTGAAAGCCTTCTCGGGGCATATACCTTGTTGTGTGGATGCTTTTATGGCTGAAGCAATGTCTATTAAAGAAGCACTGGCGTGGCTCAAGAGTGAAAATCTGGATAGAATTGTGCTGGAGTCGGATTGCCTTGAAGTGGTAAACAATATTCTTAAGTCTTCCAGTAATTTATTAGAGGTTGGTGTAGTGTTTGCTGAGTGCTCATCACTCATGGCTCACTTCCAACATCTGTTTGTTCAATGGACTTCGCGGAGTGCCAATAAAGCGGCTCATTCGCTAGCGAGGGTCGCTTTATTTCATGCAAACTGTTTTGCTTGGGATTTTATTCCTAGTAGTATCATTGCTGCTGTTCATTCTTATTTGTCTGCGGATGTAATCATCTCTGAAGAAGCTTAGGTCCGGGTGTATAGGGTAAAGCCTATTGGCTTGGGTTTAGTTGCTTCCTCAGTTTTGATTCTTTGTTTTCTAATGGATCTTTTAACTTCAAAAAAAAAAAAAAAAGCTAATGAGCCCAATCACTTGAAGATGAATTTGATTTGAAGAATTCAAAACAGGCCCAACTGATTTAACTGAACTGAGCCCAAAACGTTAAACTTCAAGTAGAAGCTTTATGTGCCCGCATCATACTACACTCTTTTCCTATAATTGGCGCCTTCCAAGCTCTTTGAACATTCACCATTTTCCCTCCCACTTCTACACACATTCTTCTTCTTCATCACATAATCTCCTTTGGGTCTATTTGTCTCTCCTTAATTCGATTGATTCTTTGGGATGGAGCAACAGAGAAATCATAAGATGGGTCAGCAGCAACAGTTTGAGGAAGCTGAGGCAATGCAACATGGGCCTTTTCCAGTTGAACAGCTCCAGGTAACTTCTAATAACCCCAAGATTGAATCTTTTTGACAGATTGATGATTTTGTTTGCGTGATGTAGAGAGAGTTTTGTTCGGGCGTTTTCTGTTTTCTGGGTTTTGTTCGTAAAAGGGGTTGCATTTCAGCTTTCTTAGTCGGTTTTGGCGTGCTTATTTGACATGTTTAACCAGGGTTCTTTAATAGTTTGATTTGGATTGTCATTCCTTGTGATTGATAGTGTACTTGGTTAATGGTTATCGGGTCTTCCGCTATTCAGGTGGAAATAGGTTATTTCAATGTTAGAGGTTCTTGACCTATGTGAGCATAATCTGGGGCGAAAGCAATGGGTTACTCTTCAAGTTGTCGTGTTCGTCACTACTCTTTTAGCTTTCTTTGCATTCTTTAGCAAAACCTGTTCATCTTTCTCGATCGTAAGTTTCTGTACAATTTTTTGACGGAGAGTCCTTGGAATCTCTATGGTTTTGATCGAGCGTTGAGTTTTTTCTCGGCTGTCTTTCATCCACTAAAGCTCATGACTTTTATATGATCATTTCATAGTCATAAAAAAAGTGGTGGTTTTACTTTCTGATATGAAGCTTTCGTGAGGTTGTTCAAGCATGGTTTCTGAAGTTCTTGATCAGTTCATTGCAAGTCACATCAAATTCTTTCTATTCTTTCGGGGGCTTACTTGAAATATATCCTATGTTCATTTAATAAATGTTGTACTCGATTAGATGGCTTTGTCCAATAGGGTAGCCATTTTTTGGGAAATTGAATCAATCACGATGGCATTATGGTTCCTATTATCCATATCCAATATATCGGTTTCATTTTCTGCCATGTTTTGACTCGTTTAATCTTCAACTGAAGGCCTCAGGCATCGCTTCTATTGATGTCAAGAAGCTCAAAGATGCAGGTCTCTGTACTGTTGAATCTGTCGCTTATTCTCCCAGAAAAGAACTTCTGCAAATTAAAGGAATCAGTGAAGCTAAAGTGGATAAAATCATCGAAGCAGGCATACACTTCTTCACCTTTGCTCTGTCCTAATTGTATCCACACATATCAGTCCTATTCTGCAGGTATTAATAATTTCATTTTTGCGACATACAGCTTCTAAACTGGTACCTCTGGGCTTTACCAGTGCCAGCCAACTCCATGCTCAGAGACTAGAGATAATACAAATAACATCTGGATCAAGGGAGCTTGACAAGATTTTGGAAGGCAAGTCCTCACATTGCTTTATGCGCTAGTTTATTGTCTACTTTTGGTCAATAATGTTGTTTTTAGAGTTACATAAGCTTCTCTGAGTGCTAAAATTAGTAGCTTGTGACAGGAGGGATTGAGACTGGATCCATTACTGAGATATATGGGGAGTTTCGGTCTGGAAAGACTCAGCTGTGCCATACACTCTGTGTCACATGTCAAGTAAGTGCCCTCATATTCTCTTATATGCGACTTCAAATTAATAGATATTGGCCTAGGTTCAGAAATATCATTTGGTCGTACTAAAACATCCTACTAGTTGGTACTACTATAAATAAATGAAATAAATGCTATAATCAAGTACCTTCAGAAGTTTCTGTATCTATTGAGAAGTATTTTAGTAAAATTTATGACATTTTATGACTGTATTCTACTTGTTGCTTTCGAGATGAGCACCTTGCCCGCTGAATGCTTTCAGTCAAGTTTAAGAGAAAAACAAGATGAGTTATTAATCTAATACTCTTCTTATTTTTCAGCTTCCATTAGATCAAGGGGGTGGGGAGGGAAAGGCCATGTACATTGATGCTGAGGGCACATTCAGACCCCAGAGACTCCTACAGATAGCAGACAGGTATTGACGGATACCTTCACAACAGGAGTCTTCTATAGCATGTTTGGACTCAAAAAGGTTTTGGTTTGTACTGAATATTACAGGTTTGGACTGAATGGTGCGGACGTATTGGAAAATGTTGCCTACGCTCGGGCATATAACACTGACCATCAGTCAAGGCTATTGCTTGAAGCTGCTTCAATGATGGTGGAAACAAGGTACCGCTTGTGTTCATTGCTTTACAGATTCTGTAGCATCAACGCACCTACTTGGGCAATTGGGTGCATGTCATTGTCATCTATTTAATGACATGCCTTTAACTTTTATAGGCAGAACATGTTATCTCCCATTTCTTATGGTTCTGCAGATTTGCATTGATGATAGTAGACAGTGCTACGGCCTTATACAGAACAGATTTCAGTGGAAGAGGAGAATTGTCAGCCCGGCAAATGCATCTTGCAAAGTTCCTCAGGAGCCTTCAGAAGATGGCAGATGAGGTAGGTTAGAACCATATGATTTTCGAAAGACCCATGTTCATGCAAGATGAATTAAACTGTTCTAGGCTAGATAACTGTCTTCTTGTTTCCTCTGCCAAATGTGCTTATGTTAATCATGTCATTTGTGTACGATTGAATCGAGACTGATCGTTGGACGTCCTGTCATTGTAGTTTGGAATTGCTGTGGTCATTACAAATCAAGTAGTTGCGCAAGTTGATGGTTCTGCCATCTTTGCCGGGCCTCAAATCAAGCCTATTGGTGGTAATATAATGGCTCACGCCTCCACAACCAGGTTGGTCATTGGAGTGTTCTTTTCATCTTATATACCTTTTTTTTTCAAAGAGAGAAAGGATTTCCTATATTTGGTGGTTGCTAATCAATAACACGACGCGCTCTGTAGACTTGCTCTCAGGAAAGGAAGAGGAGAGGAACGCATTTGTAAGGTGATAAGTTCTCCTTGCTTAGCTGAAGCTGAAGCAAGATTCCAGATTTCTGCCGAAGGCGTGACTGACGTCAAGGACTAATCCGTCGAATTCCATTGCAGTGTGTTGAGGAGTTCAGCATTTGTTTACATTTTTTTTTCACCTGTGTAGTGTATATCTATCACTGACAGTGAAACCTGCGAATTTACTGTACCTGTGTAGCTAAAGTTCAAGCCCCAATTGTTGAGGAGTTGCCAAGCAAGCTAGCGTTGTCGTTTTATCTGTTTAAAAATAGGCCATTGAAATCTTGGAAGATCTGAATGAAGCTTCGCAGGGATCTACTATGCTGGTTTTACAATAGGAATTGAACTTGGCCTTAGATCAAAATGATTAGAATATGTGATGAGTTTAATATGGATATTAATATTAAGGGATTAGATAATCCGAGATCAAGAATTTAATATAGAATTAAGATAAGGCGACACCGATAATGATGAATTAATTGAAATTAGTGAAATTGGGCTACAGTGAAAAGCTTTGGGCCTAATGCTAACATAGTCCTGGTCACAGAACTCAGTTCCTTTTGTTTATGTTCTATACGTTCCACATAATTGGACATGGGCAAGCCAAGTTATCCAAACTACTGTTTCAGGAACATAACCTCTCTTATCATTCAACTGAGAGTTTTTAGTGGTTCCTTTCTTGAGGGTCCAGAGAAATAGACTTGTAAAAAGACAGAGGGCCTTAACTTCCGTAGCAGAAGTCAAGACAAAAACTTATGAATGCAATTGGGTCCCAGATACGGATGCATGCCACTCATGTTTTTAAGGTTATTACGACGTAACAAGACCGAAGCTTTATGGCCTATCCAGCAGATAGGAGACCAAGTCAAGAACATGACATGGACGCTTTTTATCTAATCTGTCGATCTCCAATCTGTGTATTTTTAATACTAATGATAATAAAAAGAGAACTATTTAAGTAACAACACAGACAAACATCTAGATACTATATGTTATTAAATTTGCCAAGATTTTCAGTGGGATTTGTAACATTGAGATGAACAAGACAAACTGTATTGATGATTACGGTTGATTCTTTTAACGCTTCGAATCAATGGTAAGCGTAAGCAGTGTCCAAATCCAAACACCAGAAACGAGCAAGATGAACTGAGAAAATAAAAAGGATAATAATACAAAACAAAAGGAACAGAGAACATGTACATAACATTTGACATGAATCTTCCCTGGTCCGTCGCAGGCTCTCAGCTTTTGTTTCCAGAACTCCCAAGAACAATATTAAAAAAGGGCCTAAACTGGCATGTAAGAACGAGGTCGTAAACTAAATAGAAGTATGCTTTATGTATGCATACATATTGTCTTCTTGTTGGGATTTGACTTGCGAATCTTGTGGGTGAAAAGTGATGTAGCCACATGAAGGTTTGAAAACTTAATTATAACCCAATCCATGTGGGAACTTATAACTCTTCAAGCTTTTTAATTGGTGGAGAGATATTCATGATTTTGTTAGTTTTTAACAAAAGGGATGTGAAAGATCGTCCCTTTATGAAATACGCATTTGGTTTAATTTTCGTTAATTGTAGCTTTATCTTGTTTTGACCTGATTCAAGTTGGAAACTGTAGTTAAAAACTGACACATTCTCTGAACCGGGGAAAAGAGCAAAGGAGAGTCTGCTTGATTTTTAATTATTGAACATTTACTTTTGATTCTATTTTATTTATTGCGTGGCTTGATTTTTTGAAGTTGTTTTAGATACTATTCATTTTTCTTTTAATTTTTGATTCGGTGTGTGAGCGTGACTTTGGGTGATTTTATTAGGGAAAGAAAGGGAACGTCTTTCGGGTTTTCGTGAGATTTGTTAGTCTTATCTAGGGTTTCTTAACTTTACTCTTAGTACTT
>JANKOE010000008.1:2545972-2578004 GCA_026284465.1 Erythroxylum citrifolium
GGTGATGTTGAAGATGTTGTTATCAAGAGCTCCAAGAAAAGAGGTTCTGCCCTTGTTGTAATGGCAACTAAAGATGCCGCAGTAAGTTCTGCAGGATAAAATTTTCAAACTATTTTTCTTTTGGGGAACAAGGGGCTTCGGTTGTTGTATTGTTTCTAATTTTGGGTGTTGTCTATCCATAGGTTGCTGCAACAGGAAGCGTTTTGGGCAATCTTGCTAATCCTCTTCTAGTTGTTCCTCTTCAACCAGCTACTGCAGGAGTGTTTCCTTATGTCCAGCAGTCTATGGAATCTGATCGTGTTAATACTCTTGTTGGTGCTGGTTATAAAGCATATGAAGACTCTATCTTAGAGAAACTTCAAAAGGTCAGTGCCTCATTTCATTCCCAATTTGATCTTAATCGAAGTTATGAAGTTATTGTAGCTTCTAATGGTGAGATGAATACATTTTATCTCTGTAATATATCATATTGCAGATAATTTGGACATCCATGCTTCAATTTCTTCTTGTTCCTTACTGGGTACTCTCGAATTATAAATAGACAAATTTGAGAGGAAAATGTATGTCTTCAAATCTGATACAACTTTGGGTTATGACCTATATGCTTGGGGCACTTGTTTGTAAAATGATAGTTGTGAAGCATTGGCATTTTGAATTTAACAATGATTCTTCCATCAGAACAAAACTTTCAACATAGTTGTTAAGCTCTGGAAACTGCGAGGGGTCTTTCTTTTTTCTTGTTTATTAACAAAGATGAACGAATATATTTTGGCTGGAAAGAGATAATGAGAAACATTATTTGTTATGAGAAATATTAGTTCTTCCGTGTGTTTACCTTTTTTCAAGTTTCTTACTTAATGATCTGTTTCTTGAGTACAGGCTGCTGTGGCAAAAAACCAAAAATGAAATCTAGAAGTGTTTGGAGAAGCTTCAGGAAAGTTTTTGTCGAAGCACTATGTGATTGAGATTAAAGGTATTTAGGGAATCATGTGTTCCATAATTAAACGTTATATACCATCGTTCTGCAAAAGATGCAACATTGACAACCAAATGCATTTATGGGCTTGATAGATTTCGTCGCAGATGGTTACGAATGGAGCATAGACCAGTGTAAGGCCTTGGAGGCTTTACTGAAGGCGAAGCTACCAAAATCTCTGGTCTCAAGTATATTTAATTATGTCTCCTGGTATAACTATTCTTTTGTGGTTCCTTCTGAGCCGCGTATTGCACGGTCAGTACGGTCGGTCATTTGTCAGTTGCTCGATGCTTTTGGGGTCATGATGAATTTAAGCCCAGACAGAGTCACAGACCAAGGTTTTGGTCACAATTCTCAAGAGAAAGTCGTCGTTATTGTCTTAATTCCTTGATGATTCAAGTTAATATGAAGCTCTCCATATCATTGTAATGGTTGTTTGTGGATTGCTGTGTCTGGTTTCAGATTACAAAAATAGAGTTGGGGGCTTGCCAATTGCCAAGCACTTTGGACAACAGTTTTTTCTTATCTTTTTTTTTTAAATATAGTTAAGCGATCAAATCTAACCTTTTCTAAAACTTTATAATCGAGGGTGATACTTGAATTTTTTTTTCAAAAGGGGTTTGATATAGTTTCATTCTTGGATGCTGGCGGTGTCGGCAATGAATTCAGATGTCATGTTTGAATCAGTATCTTAGTATCTTGTATAATATTGTATATCATGAAACCTTGGAATTTCAAGGGCGCAGAGTTAAGTTCCTTAGTTTCAAGTTGTTATGTTTTCTTATTTATTTGTGCCAAAAACAAGTAGGCTTGTTAATATTTATTGTGGTAGCACTTTTAATTTCTCAAAGTCCTTGTGCTCGATTTATTTTGTATAGCAAAAAGTCCTAACAGGAACTTCCAGGATATACTTGTCAAAAAATGATGAAGCACGATTAATTGGTTCAGATTAACACAAAAATGAGATCTGGAAAGTTCATGGGAAGTATTTAGTGCTTTATTCAGATGTCCAGATAGTAGAAGCAAGCACTTGTTAGTGTTAAAACGTTTCTACACGGTTTACATGTGTCAACCTTAAGTAGGGGATGGACAACTTCTTAAACACATCTTGGGACATTCCTCAATATTTACCTGGCATTTTGTTGCACCAGAGTCAAACCAGTTTCTTTTGGTTCATGTTTCCTGGAATTGTTCACGAGCAATCCAATTTTTGTTGTGTATGCATTTGTGCATCTACTTGTCTTTTCTATGTGCTCCATGCATGTTTTCTACTCTTCACTTGTTTACTTGATATATTATGCTAAACCATTTTCTCCATTACGATGTTTGTGCAGATTCGAGGGAGTAAACTTCACAACCGGACAAGGTATGGAAGGAATTCAATTTTTTTTTTCTTTCTATGCTACTGGTTTCTTGTTATTCCGGTTCTTTTTATTATTTTATATTTGAAAACTTGAAATTTCTTTTTGGATAGTCATGTTTAATTTATTAGCTCATAAACGGTTTAATTTGCAGTGCCCCACCACCTCCTCTTCAGGCTGGAACATTTAATCGTGGCGTGGTGACCATGCGGTGCGATATATCAACCTGTAGTTCTGCTCATTTATCTCTTTTAGTGTCGGGCAGTGCACAAACTTGTTTTAATGATCAGGCAAGTGCAGTTCTTTCTAGGTTATATAATTGTTTTCAGATATTCTTCAACACAAATGAAAGTTTTGTTTAATTGCTTCAGTTTCTGGAGAATCACATAAAAAATGAAATTATTGAGACTAGTAAACTGGTCCATGCATCCGATGACGGCAAATTGCCTTCATCCGAGCCCCGAAAATCTGCCTCCATAGCCTGTGGAGCAAGTGTCTTTGAAGTTCGCATTAAGGTTCCCACATGGGCTTCACAGGTGCAAGTCATTTTACTTTCTCTTCCAAGTTCTATATGGAATTCTGTTACAATTTTATCGTAGATGTAAAGCTTCTGTTGTATCATGTTTAGTGAAAATAGTCTTCTGTCCTTAAATTGCTGTTTAACCTTATCCGATGGTATTTTTCGGTCTTGTTCTTTAAGAAGATAGCACACATTTTGTTGCATAATTTAAGGGATTATGTAAAGATATCTGTAAAGTTTTTTTTTTTTTGAAATTTAGATATCTGTAAAGTTATTCTTCTTTTTCTTTTTAAGATCTATCTGATACTAGAAGAATGGTAGATCCTGATATGATTTTCAGTTAGTGAATTGGCGACTGGGGTACTGATTAGATGCGGTCAAATGAGAGAAGTTTCCTTACTGATTATATTTATGGCATATCTATGTATATTAGATTGTTAATTTATTGTTTTTAGACTGATAATGTTTATACTTTGATCATGTCTATTACAGGTATTGCGGCAGTTGGCTCCTGATGCATCGTACCGCAGCTTAGTTATGCTTGGAATTGCTAGCGTTCAAGGATTGTCTGTTGCTGCCTTTGAGAAAGATGATGCAGAACGGTTCCTATTCTTTTGTACAAAGCAGGGAAAAGAACTCCATACAAATGATCCTTTTTCTACTAAATATCCTTGTTGGTTGATACCTCCTGCACCCAGCCGAAAAAGATCCCGTTCCAATGGCCTTGAAGTTCAAAATGGCGGTAATTTTAAACATAGACTGAATGTTGCTGCAATGAGGCCGATTCCCCACACTCGTCGGCATAAGTTGCAACCGTTTACTGGATTCTTCGAGGCTGAAAGATATGACGGGGACCAGGTAAAGCCTAACTTGCCAGTTGCACCAGCAAAGCATAGTTCAGGTGGTCCTGCTCCTACCACACATCGAAAATCATTGTCAAGCTCCTATCAAGCTCAGCAGATCATTTCTTTAAATCCATTACCTCTTAAGAAGCATGGTTGTGGCAGAGCCCCAATACAAGTTTGCTCAGAGGTAAAAGTCATCCCAAGCTCACAAATTCTATTTGTTCTTTGATTTTTATCTGCTGTTCTTTTGCACTGATTATAGAAGTAATGGGAATGTTAATTCAGATGACTGAAAGATCTGTGTTCCGTAAAATTGGGGGTTGCCTTAAGTAGAAAGATGAATTATGTTATATGTGAATGGTTTCTCTTACAATTCCCTAATGGCTTATTTTCTTTCAGGAGGAATTTTTAAGGGATGTAATGCAGTTCCTGATCCTTCGAGGCCATGCCCGTCTTGTTCCTCAAGGTGGGTTGTCTGAGTTTCCCGATGCAATTCTCAATGCAAAACGGCTTGACCTGTTCAACTTGTACAGAGAGGTAAAAAAAGTTATTTCTTCTAAACATTGGCGATTTTTACCAAAAGCTAGTTGTTGCAATAAGGAAAACTGGGTCCCCAGGTCGTCTCAAGAGGAGGCTTTCATGTTGGTAATGGCATCAACTGGAAAGGACAAGTTTTCTCCAAGATGCGTAATCATACATTAACCAATAGAATGACTGTATGTTTACCTCTTCCTCTTCCAGATTCTGTTTGGAAGCTCTATTTGGTTCTTTATGTTGCTTTACAAATTGAGAATTTGTCACATTGTTGGAGTGAGTGACCTGAAAATTATGCGAACTGGTTTTCCTTTGCAATGATTTCTAGGGTGTTGGCAATACCCTGAAAAGGCATTATGAAACTTACCTTCTGGAATACGAATTGGCCCATGATGATGTCGATGGAGAATGCTGCTTGTTGTGTAATAGGTCCGACTCTCTATTTCTGTCTTTGCATGTGTACACGGAATAGCACTAACAATTTATAGCATGTATAACAGTAGTGCAGCAGGTGATTGGGTGAACTGTGGAAATTGTGGTGAGTGGGCTCACTTTGGATGTGACAGAAGGCAGGGCCTTGGTGCTTTCAAGGTACTTTCCAACTTTCAGAAGTTACATTTTCGCGTCTCTGGATCACCGTACTCCCTAGTCTTATTATTCACATAAACATCATTCCTTGTTTGAATGAGAATGCTAGTGAAAATTTCATCAAGAAAGTCCAATAAATGTCTGATCCATTCTGACCTTCGCTGAGCTGAATGTGGTTTTATCTGGGGTGCTCTCACTTTTAATGATCAACCTTCCCCATGTGCCATGCAACCATGCTCTGATTTTATTGCAAAAATTCGTGTTATGAAAATTCCCATGTTCATGAATGATAGATCAATATTCGTGAAGATTAGTGTCTTTCGTAGCAGTTCTTCTCAATGTGATCTATGTTTTTGAGTTCAAGGAGATCAAATCTGTATCCGGCATCTGTTTGCTTAACGTCTGTGAATGATCTACAGGACTATGCTAAAACAGATGGATTGGAGTACATTTGTCCACCCTGCAGCGCTAGCTACTCCAAGAAGAAATCACAAAAAACTGCAAATGGGTATTAACAAGCCTTGAAGCCATCGACCTAACAGCGTTCTATCTCTCTTTAACACTTTCTCTTCTAGATTTCATTTCTTTCCCTATATGAATGAACAAGAGAAGAGGGAATGTAATTATTGTATCCTATCCCCCCATTGTTGTTCCATAGAAGATTAAAGCTATTTAGAAGTGCCCCCACAATTTTTCCTCTCCCATAATTCATGTATGCTCAAGAGAGCAATCTTGAAGAATAGAGTAATTGTAGAATATCTCCTTTATAATAGTCAAATTCAACTAGTTAGTTTCTCCAATGTAGAAAATGGTTCACCTTTTTCACTAGTTATTTAGAGGGCTTTTAGTTCTTTGAGCTTTGTATAATCCTGTTTACTTTTGTTTCTTCAGTATATTATGGTGGTTTTATACTGATCCAAGGTGGATTCTTAACATTATATCTAACACCTCAGTGAATTTGGTCGTTTATAATATTTCAGGCCAAATCAGCAATTTAGACCCCAAAGTTTCTACTGAAATGTGAACTGGATCTTCGTAATTTTAAACTATCAAAAAAATTTGTAAATGTTTGCAAAACGTTTAGAAAATGTTTAAAACAGTTTTTGAATGAATTAAACGATTAATAGAGTTAGGCTTTTTGTTCCGTTTAATCAGAGACTCTTTTGAACCTTTTAAAACGTTATAGTTCATTTTGAACGTTTGTAAATGTTAAAGTTCATTCTCAACGTTTAAAAATATGCCTTAGAGTTCAACTCAAATTTATTACTCTTTTAGCCTAATATTTCACTCAAACTGTTATGAGGAAATGAATTTCCAATATATTCTAGCTAAGTTACAGTTCTACTTTAAAGTATTCCAACAATCATACGCAAAAAAACATATTTTTTGTTTTAACTATGAAATTCCACAGCAGATTCGTTCATGTACAGGTTCAACCGATAGTGTCCAAAATGAAAGAGGATGCAAATTGATCGATCTGACTTCTGACCACTTGTAGATGATTGAACCTATATGTTCAACACAGGTTCCAAAACTCAATGGAGTCACTAACAATAACGAAGAGCATGCCTTTTATGTTCTTATGTTTAAGCTACCAAGAACTGCACATAGCCTTACCTAATCTCCCTGCTTAAATCCGTTTACATCATTGACCATGGCGCCATTGGTGCTAAGCTTTCCTGTAACTATATTTCCGTCTCTGGATACAGCATGTGGCTCAATGCCAGGCAAGCTGCAGCTGCTGCTGCTACTGCTGCTACTCCGACCGCCATTGTTCAGAGTAAGTCCATCAATGAAGTAAAAACACTTCCTCTCCTCTGATGAAATGTGGCATAGAGATGTTTTTCCATTGGATATAGCAGTAGCAAGGGCAATGGGCATGAGACACAGACCTTTGCTCTGTAGATGCTGCATAGCTAGCGTGACGTTGGATTCCATTAGCTTAAGTACTTCTTGCTCCAGGGCAACTTCATCAGGAGATGGAGATGTTTCAATTCCTATACCAGCTGATGCTGAGAGTGAATAATTGTTAGAACCACCCTGAAAATGTTAAGGCAAAGAGAGAGCACAGTCAGAGGTGTAATTCCAAAGTGGATCGTTATCTCATGAACTGAAATATTCTCTGGTTTGGCCTATAGTTTCAGGTTCCATGTCCATGATAAGCATCAACAAGTACAAAATCCACACAAAGATAGTTCCATCAAATAGTTGAGGTTAATGCCGTCTGACATGAAGCATTTATTACTAGTAATAGCAGGTATTTTAGAGTTTAGACTCTACTGGGTCTACAAGCCGTCTAGCAGAATTATCATGTTCAGGTTCCATTTTCAGCAGCATTAGTATCATATCCCATATCTCAGCCAAGGATGCATGGGAAGCAGCTAACACCAATTTGTGTTCAAATTGAAAAGCCACATATCAAAGTTAAGCACCTCAGCTAGGCTATCTTTTATGAGCGGAATGACTGCTCCAGCTGCTCCAAGCCTACTCATGCTCAGCACCTACAAGATAGTAAGCAACTAGCGATAGTCATGTCAGTAGAGATGATACTAGTTCAATTTTCAACACCTGTGAACATTAGTCAACTAATCCAAAGAAAAAGTAATTTGAACAAATTTCAGGAGAAGCCTGTTCAGAAAACTTTAGGACAAGTTAACTAAGAGTATCCTTCGACTGACCTTGACTTGGAGTTGAAGAAATTTAACATACTCTATAATCTCGTCAAGCATAGATGCCTTATCAAGCTGCAAATCATGAATGAAAATGTCAGGTTTGGGCCTAGACTCTTTTGTTATTCTGAGTTGCAATTGCTAAACTGCAAGCTAATTAATATGACAGGGCTTGTTCTTTGAGTCGAAGACAATGTTTAAGGAGATGGAGATGCGTTTAAGATTGTTAATGGAAAAACACAATAAAAGGAATACCTTGACGGAATGAGGTACGAGTTCCTGCAGATCCCTCATCCTTTCAGCAATCTTTTCTCGACGAAGCTGTTTAAGAAATGAAATTAACATTCTTAGAATTCCAACAAGATCAATTTCTCTGAGAATGTACAACTTAAAATTCTGATTTGTGAAGCTCAGACTTGAAAATGATGCCTGAATTAAGAAATAACTACTAATCAGTTAGATACCCTTTCAGCTATACTGTGTGGATCAGTGGCCTGGCCACGACGAGCCCTCACTCGAGGTTTTGCAGTCCCATTGCAGCAGCCACTTGGATTGGTTGATGCATTCTGCCACTGAACCATAATATATATAGATCAATGGCTTTTGACGACGAATAATGAGATCTCTTTCAGTTAATTTTCTTAATTGTTTAAGCTAAATTTAGTTTGAATTGAAGAGGAATTTAAGAAAAATCTGTGAGCACCTGCTGGAGAGGTGATGATCCATTTGCTGTTACTGTTATATTGGGAACTGGTGCAAAAGAAGATGGTGGATACTTCTTATCGTCCTTACTCTGCGTCATGTTTTGCAACTCACAATAAATGGCAGGAACCAATTAGAGACGAGGGATATGATGATAAGAGAAAGTTATAGGCTTCGGGTTTCAGAAGAAAGTCAACCATAAGAATGAATACCTCTGAAGTGATAGATTGAGGGAACTTGTTCAGTAGCAGAATTTTATCCATGCTTTTGTATCTCTTTCTCATATCATCTATATCATCACCCACAGTTCCTCCTTGAAGATCCAACTGCTGCATTTTGTCTTGTATCGTCAAAGGACACAGAGATGAAACATCAGGATAAGATGGTGCAGGCCACGATTGCTGAAGTGTTGATTGGATTTTATGATTCTTAAATTCTCTGTCGTAATCAGATTGTTCAATTTCATCATATCCAACAATGCCTCCCACAGTAAAGGAAGGAGATGATGATATGAAATCACCAAATACTGGAGTCTGGTTCTGATAATCAACATTTGATGAGTCTATGGCAAGAACTGAGTGATCCTGAAGGGACATATGTCCAGCTTTTAAATTCACATTCATCATTCCATTGACAAATCGGTTAACACTTCCAATTTGAACTTCATTCTGTTCATCAGTTTCTTCAGAAATAAAATCCTTGTCAATAGAATAATCCGAGTCTATACCAAGAAAAAGAGATGAACTATCCTGAGGTAAGGATTCCACATTTTGGTTTGAACTCATCATACTTAAACTGCAATTTCCTCTGTTCTCTTCGCCCAGTCTAATTGAGCCATCGAGTGGAAGATTGACATTTGGTTGCTCATGTTCGTTGAAGCCCCAACATGAACTTGTCCTTGAATCACCCGCAGAAACAAGGTCAAGATAATCATCCATAAAGGTTAATGATCGGTGGATCTTCCAAGCACTAAGCCCTCAAAACAAATAAAAAACTATTCTAACGTATTCATCCAATAAAGAGAAGCAACTTCAGATAGTGTCCCGTCCACTAATCACCTGTGCAAACAAGTCGAATACAACATCCTTCAGAGTCAAACAAGATTAGAGCTTTCCATTAGTTTTAGAGCCACAACTCTCTATGCATTTACCGGTTGTTTCATTAGCAACATCAAGTTCATTTATCAAAGAGTGGAGATATTAAACTCATCACTGAGAGCAAGTAGATAAGAAAAATGATAGAAAACAAAAAAATGATAAGCCATGAACGACCAGCCTACATTCTATAACGCGACAGAAGAAAGCTAACGTCAAAAATCAATGTAACTAAATTTATAACAAGAAATCCTTGATAAGGAACATCTAAACTGATCTTAAATCAACATTTTCACAGACCCAGTTCATGAAAAAGGTCAGGGTGTCCCAAGAAAACCAAAAAGATAAACCCATAACTGGAATCTCAAGAGACAGTAGATATATGCATATGAGCCATGAACAGTTTCATGCATACAGACTGAAAGAGAAGCATCGACACTAGCTCAAATTCATACACATTCAGACAAGGAGAGAGCGATAGAGTAAGAGATAAAGAGTTATATATACAGAGAAGGCCAGATGGAGATCGAAAGCTTCTATCTTCATATCTTCTCTCCATCTCCATAGATTACTAGCGAGGAGGTATTAGAAAGACTCGGAATAAAAGAGCTGAAGAAGAAGAAGAAGAAGAAGAAGAACAAGAACAAAAGTAGTGAAGCTTTTTGACGCAGAAACCGCTGCTTTTTCCAACTATGGAAAAGGGGAGCAATAGAACAGCTGAACTATTATTTTATTCGCTTCAACTTTGTCGTCGCTCGACACGTGGCACGCTTTTATCGGTCCACGTAGTAGAGCTCTATTTAATCCTGGTCGTTCGTCATCATTTTATCGTTACAGGCGATAACCGCTTTTCTTAGGTTGCCGTCACAAATAGGGTATTTTCCTGTTATGTCCTTGCGTTGGAGAGATGTCGTTCGCTGAAACGTGAGCTCAGTAGTAGTATTATGGTCATTAAGTACCAGAAGATTTATGCGTCCGGAAAAAGCGGGGAGGTTTCTATTCCTCGTCAAGTTGTTTGTCGACGAAACCTACAGTTTCCCACGTGACATTTTGGTGAAACATGAGCCGCTTGAAAAGGGTCTCATGATTAGATTGATTATGATCGGACGGTGGAGATGGCAGGTTAGATTATTTAAAAAAAAAAAGTTAACTAGAGGATGTAAAATGTAATAATTATACGTAGATATAAGCAATATTTTAAAAATTACATCTAAAGTAAAAAAAAAATTAAGGTTCAAAAGATTTAATTAATATTAAATGATTATAAAATTGATAAAAAAATTAAATAAAATTTAAAATTTAAAAATGGTTAAAGAAGATTATCTTGCTTATCTAAATATTTAAAGTTTAATTTTATAAATAGACTGTTAAATAAAAATTAATTTTATAAATAGACTGTTAAATAAAAATTAATCTGTTTATTTTAGTTTATAAAAACTGATCAATTAATTAATAAACTAATCAGTTTTTAATAACAAAAATTATTAAATTAAATTAAATTGAAATGTTAAAAATTCAAATAAAAAATTAACCGGTTCAAAATTTTATGTCAAAATATTGACCAATAGTTCCTGTCATTAGGAGGAATGAAACGAGGGACGAATTCTCTATTTCTTACCCTGTCCTTTATTCTGTCCTATTGAATCTCAATTATTTATTTGTATAAGTCTCATATAAATAAATGGCTAAGATTTAATAGTACAAAGCATGAACAAGGTAAGTTACAGAGGATCAGGCACGATGAGTAGGTGGAAAATTCATTTCTTCTGTATTTTCTCATCTTACAAGTAGACATCTTTTTCAACATCCGAACCAAAACGTCCTTTAAACAATAGCTTCAAAGAAGCAATTAGATCATCCATTATTGGATTTAGATTTCACGTTAAGTGCAAAAGTAGGATTTGTTGCAAGAAGATAGCGTCTTGGGGGTATAATTATGCACCTCCAAATGCTATTATTAGCTACACAAAGCAGGAGTTGGATGGGATGGGAAGACGCAGAATTGGTAAATGTTATATGACATCCATGCTTTACTTGTCAAATTAGACAATGGAGGCCTATAAGTTTTGCTTTTTCTGCTGATGGGGTTGAAATGGAGAGGATAGAGAGTAATCTTTTCTTGTTATCCAATTTCAGTATAGATCATCGTCATCATCCTCATCTTCAAGTTACAGTAAGTCCTGCAACAAATGGAACTCCAATGGCCGGTAGCCAATTCTCTCCTTGGATGAACGAAGACACTGTAAAGCTCCTCGCCACCTTTCTGTCTAGAGCAGGATGTACACCGGGCCATTTCACTCGGTGGTCCACTATAGCTCCTTGTCCTATGTTTCTGAACTCTCCATAGAACACTGTAGCCTCGAAACTCTGGTTCCATCGCAACCACCCGTCGGGCATTATCACACGTGACATGTAAGTCTCTATGAACACTGTTCTTGCGTATGCCCTCCATGGCCTCCCAAGGTAAGTCTGTGTTGGGGTTTTTGAGCTCTCTAGAACAACATCTCCACTGATGTTGCAAAGGTGAAATGAGAATCCACCTGGTTCGTCCCGACTCTCACGGCCATTCGCAGTCAGTGCGTTGGCCTGGCCAAATAGAGCTTCCCTGGCCAGAATATGACAACCCTGAAATACTGCAGGCCCGATGCCGAATATGAAATCTATTGTCCCCTGAATCCAACAGTTTCTGTAGAATTGAGGACCGAGCTGGATAAACACCGTATCTTGGTGCCCCTTGATTGAACACAGATAGTACGCAGCTTGAGGAGAGTTGGAACGTAGTGCAACGCCAGGCCCTTGTCGCGGATCACCTCTGTTCTCAATAGTCAAATTCATGGCAAAGAAGCCAAACCCGTCAACTCCTAGAGTGGCTGTGTCCCCAACAAAGCCTACTTTGCTGCCGGAAATGACTGTCAACTCACGTCCCTCTCCCACGAATGTAATGTTCGACTTTTCAGGCCCAACTAGCAGAATCTCCCTGTATAGACCTCCCTTGATGAATATGGTGTAACGCTGCATGCTAAAATTTGGAGCAGCTTGAATGGCTTCGCCGATGGTTTTGTAGTCGCCGGAGCCATCTTGAGCCACGACGGCGTTGATGTTGAGTGCCTTGGAGACTTCAGGGAGGATAAAAGAGAGAAAGAAAGAGAACAAGAAGGAAATGGCCATGGAAGGTATGTTCTGAGCTCGGGGACTCTGACATAAATAATTCATCGTTATAAAGAAAAAAGGAGACTTTAATTTGTCCTTTTACTTTGTAATGTTCTCTAAATCTGTTTCCTATCAATTTATGAACTTTTAAGTTCAACTTTGAAAAAAAAATTATTCATTAATTAGCCTTTAAGAATTGAACCTTTTATTTAATATGGTTTGGATTAAAACAAATCCTGAAGATGCGAAATTCAAGAAAATTAAATGTATGGAATTGTTGGTATCAATGATTAAAAGACTCGGGATGTTAGATTGGTTTAACATTAAAAATATTAAATCAATTTCGGTTCGATTTACTCTAATAACTCTTGTCATTAAAAACTGATTAGTTTATTAATTAATTATCAATTTTTATAAATTAATAAGTTCTTATAAATTAAAATAAAATAAATAATTTTTATTTAACAATATTTTTTCAATTAAACTTTAAATTTTCGTTAGATAATGACAATTTCTTTTAATTATATTTAAAATTCTTTAATTTTATTCAATCTTTAGCCGATTTTACGATAATCTAATATCGATCGAACCTTTTAACCTTAAATCTTTTGTCTAATAGTTTTAACTTCCGCTCAGGTTTTTAAAATATTTGTTGCTACAATTAAAAGGCCAAATTACAAGGGAAACACAAAGAAAGAAAAATTAATTTTGCTTATTCTTTTTTACCCTTTTTGATACCAAATGAAAAGTAGTATGAACCTCATACTTATTATCACTCTCTTCAAATTGGACAAGAAGAATAATCAATCATGAAATGCAGTAAAGATTTTAATTCTCAATCTCTTATTGTTATCTTCACCTATAAATAACAATTATTTTGGTCAAAAACGTATTTTAAATATTAACATTTATAATAAAATACAACTTGAATCATACTATTTTTAAGCATTTAAATTGAATCATAATATTTTCAAAATATCTAGAATAAATTTTAAATTGATGAAAAATTGGACAATATTGATTCCCGTTCAGTTAAATGTCATGTCAATACTAACATGATATTATTTTTATCTTTTAAATAAAAATTAAGTTTCATTATGATATAAATATTTTAAAATTAATCAGAAAACTGATGCCCTAATCACATGATCGCAGGGGTCATTACTTGTATTTCCGACAATGGGTCTTATTTGTTACGTGTCAATAAAGCCCATATTTATATATTTTAACAATTAGTCTCACTTGTCATATGACAATAGAATTAATTTTTTATTTAAAAATAAAAAAATAATGTCACTTTATATTTAATGTGACGTTTAATTGTAAGAGTTAACCCTGTTAAATTTTTCATCTACTTACAATCTATTTTAAAAATATCAAAATTTAATTTGAACGTTTTAAAATATTAAGGCTTGTTCTATATTTTGTTGTAAACAATAAAGTTTAAAATAGATTTTTAGCCTAATTGTTTTCTATGTTTTTTTCAACTTTTTTTCTCTAAGTCTTTGTCATTAGTAGATTTTAGTGACTAAATTTTTATTTATTAGTGTGATTGATTATTTGTAGTTTTAAATATTTATACTTTTCGATTCAATTTGAGTTGAATTAATTCAACTAAAAATAACATCATTTATGTTTTGATTTAATCGAGAATACTCAAATTTAATAAGACTAATTTAATAAAATTATATATTTGAGACAAACTGAAACTATAAATTAAATTAAATAGACCGAAAATGGAACATTGAGAAGTCATTAAACTTCCATGGTATTTAGTTCACCTGAAATAGATGAAAAATAGGACGGTAATTCTTTAAGAATAGAATATATGAAAAATGAAATGAAATAAATATTATTTATTTTGATTTATTTTTAAAATTTTTAATAATGATATAATCTTAATGTTTAATTTAAAAATATAAATTTATAATAATTAATAAAAAATCGAAAATTTCAATGTATCTTTAATTTTATTTCCAACTATTTAAAATAAGCTTTAAATAGATAAATTGTAGCGCCCCCTTATCGTAAGATACACACCGGAACGCCTGTAAGTCATTCCGATACATATCTTACGACAGGAAGAAACTACGAATAAATACCGGTGGGATGTTACATAAATATAGGAGAATGATAGATTTACTTATTTTTCAAACTCGAAGAATAAGTAAGCATTTAAATTATATATTATGTATTTTTCAAGCAAGGAATAACTTATTAGTAGGAACATAGGAATAGGAATAGATCAGGAACCCCCTACGTTAACTACGTAGAACCTGAAATTGGAATCTCCGTAAGATTAGCATACTTCTACGAAAAATTTCCAGTTCTTGGCATCTGCCAATTTCATTAACAGGATAACTTCTCTGTTCTTCTCGTTCTTATGCAGCTTCTGAAACTCTTTACAGCCTATCTCTGAATGCCAAGGAACTTTACACTGCACAGAACAGCCTCCAACAATAAAGGCACTCAGATTCCTTTATAGCCTGTCGTCCATCATGAATCAGCATTGCGGAAGAATCCTTGAATGGACAGTAAAACTTTTGAGCCGAAGGAATCACAGCCTCACATAAAGCACGGCCCAACCTATCAAATACATCCTGAGGCAGGATTGAGCTACAGTACTCAGGCTCAAGCAACACTTTATTACAGGACACGAAACATCACTATTTTCTCTTGCAACTTTGAGGCTATGTTAGATCCTCCATGAGTCCCTTTAAGTTAGATCCTTCGCGGGTGCTGAAGATGTGCAGGCGGGAGGAGCGACTTTGCAGCTGAAGGCCAATCATGTAGGATGACCCTCGAGTATTCATAAGAAGTTAATGAGTGAAGATGAAAGGAGTAGCCTTAGTTACAAGGATCGAGCTAGGAATCGATTACCTCCATTATCATCTGGAGACGCTAGCTGATGAAGAAGACTTGGAACCCTAATTTGCAACGTCTGAAGAAATCACGAAAGAGGCATCTTGTTTTCTCATTTTAGGAACATCCGAGAATACTTGACATAGTTTTGTACACGGTGACGTGTGCATTGTTAACGATGCCGTTTTGTATAGGTTATGATATCCTTTTAAAAGGATAATGGCTGTACTAATTCAATTTCATTTTTTTAAAAAAAACTGAGGCTATGTATTGGACCACACAATGTCTACAGAAAGCGTGACTGCGTGAGACAGCCTTTGATTGAAAATACCTGTTTCTGAGGCTTCTCCTCAACGCAGATTCAGCACACAAATGAAAACAGCCTTTCGGATTTTGAAGTTTGGCGATCCTTTTCATTGTATATATCACTAAAAGCTTCTATCTTTTTTTCTCCAGAACCATTGGTTTCAGTGCCTTCCTTTGCCGGAACGATGGTGTCAAAAGCGATAGCAGTATTTTTCAGTAGTTCCTTTATTCCCCAAAAGGGTCGTCTCGGAAGAGACAGCAGATTTCCCAGTAGTTTCGTTGTTCTCCAAAAGGGATTTCTCAGCAGTTCCTTTGTTTCCCAAAATGGGCGTTTTAGAACAGAGAGGATACTTCCTAGTCGTTTATTTGTTTCCCCAGAAGTTAATATCAGATTTTTCAGTAGTTCCTTCATTCCCCAAAAGGGCCGCCCCAGAAGAGACAGCAGATTTCCCAGTAGTTCCGCTCTTCCCCAAAAGGGATTTCTCAGTATTTCCTTTGTTTCCCAAAATGGGCGTTTTAGAATAGAAAGGATATTTCCTAGTCGTTTCTTTGTTTCCCACAGAGGTTATACCTGAAGTGATAGCAGATTTTCCTGCGACTCGGTTCGTTGCAAGTGGTATCAGAATTTGAAATAATGGTTTTGGCTCCAAGAGCAACCTCTGGAAGGGGATACAAATTCAAGATTGTTTCTCTAAAGGGTGGTTTAAGAAGAGCTCGCAGATACTGCATTAGTCCCTTTGTTACCCTGAAGACTCTTTCCAACAGAGATCGCAGGAGTCGTTACAGAGACAACAGGTTTCTTACTAATACGAACTTTGGACGTTGGACCAACTGTCGTAACAAATTGTGTGGGATGCCGTTCAACAATCTCGTGCAAAATGTTACCTAGTCTGGGGAGTTTTGCTTTGTGTTCATCAGGGTGTTTATAATTTTGATAGTAATTGCACATCGTTTATGTTCACGCTCATCGTCCATCATGAGGTTACAACTTATTAGTGCATTTCATTAAAGAAACAACGACAAACCAAGGGCAGGGCCACTCCCACTAGATTAATTTACGACTACCAAATCTCTACAGATCCAAGTTGTTGCTAAATTCATCTACCATTAACAGCCAATTTTGATGCCCTTGCAACACAAGGATATCGAACCAATAATACAAATTATGATTCAACAATCTGGTGCGGATAATATTTTGGAGGGCGTCAGAGAGCTTTCCAGGCTTTAGATTCGTTGCTTCTTGCCTATTTGTATATCATCATCATAATGGCCACCATCATTGGATTCCTTGTCCATTTTCTTCCTTGCCAGTATTTTATTAATCTGGTGCAGCTCATTATTGAGCTTCTGGTCCTTGTTTTGCTTCCGTGTCTTCCTACCATCTTGCATCTTCACACCAAATTGAAATGCAGCCTTTGGCATTGCTTCCTTCTGTTCATTGTATTTCGCCCATTCATCTTCCGTCTCAAAGTCCCATCGGTGGAGACGACCTTTTGCCTGTTAGTGCCAATAATTAGCACCAGCTATGAATTCCGAAGCCAAAGGTTCATCTTAAATTCAAAGGGAATTAAGTTTTTAATAAAACTTGTTTCGCATTGGAAAGTCAGCATTGAACAGAAGAAATAGTCAAAACATTCCAAGCATAACCGTAAATTCATCAGCAAAATAATAGTGTAGCAAGCTAGATCTTTTTTTACTTACCCGACCACCCATATCCATCTTTGATAAGTCATCTTCGTCATCACTGCCCACAATCTCATGATTGTACTCTTGATACCCAGGGTAACATTCAGAATAACTCTCTGAGATGAAGTTAGGATCCTTTTCTCGGGCATCTCTTTCCCTCAATTGTTGAAGCCTCTGATCATCCCGCTTAAACACAGAACCCAAACCCCTATCCTTCTCTTCCTGAGTCATAAAGCGTGGATCCAGTGGTATGTTTGAACCTGGTTGCAGGTCATAAGCTTGCATTGTTTCCTGCAGATACTGCTCAGGATATGCCAGTTGATCAGCATATTGGTAGTCCTGCCACTCTCCCTGGTAGGCACCAGCCATTGCTTGTGCTTGCATCAAGTCATACCCATTCTGAATGAATTAAACGATCAGAGAAGATAACCAAAGAGAATCCATCAGAGAGAGGCAAACAAGCATTAATATAGACACCAAAACTATGAGACTCTAATTTCAAGAGATAAATTAATGGTATTTTATACTCAACCACTCAACCTCAAGCGTCATCAAAAAATTCTACTTACCAGGTCCTGCCATTCCTGAGAAGACGCGGAGGGTGGTACTGGGCCATATGCAGGTTCACTAAAGTAAGAAACTCTTTCCTTGTTTCGAGGTGATTCTTCCATGTCCTCTGAAATAGGGCTCTGACTCATTTCTTTTCCAGGAACATCATAGTCGACTCCAACGCCCACAAATATGTCATCCTCTTCTGCTCTTGCAACAACTGGCCCCTGTTTTTCACGAGGATCAGGCAGATTTTTCTTTGGAGGTGGTGGTGGGGGGGGCAGAATTTCCCTTTCAGTCTTATTACTTGAAATTGCACCATTGGGTTTTGGTGCCTTATCTTGGCCATCATATCCATTGCCAACAGCTGAAACTTTCCCTACAGGATAAATCTAGTAAGTATATAAGTAACATGACAGACAAGTTAAAAGTATTGAACTGATCAATTTGGTAGCCAATAAATGATTCAATGAGAATTTATCCAATGTTATGACAACAAATTTCATCAGGTGAAATATACCAATGAGACAACATTTAGGTTGGAAAAACTTTCAAACAACTCCAAAGAAACTGATCCAAATTTGAAATATGCAATCCAGTATTACGATTCGGATCATTTTCTCCATTGCATCACTTGGAATGTTATTAAGCACGCACCCACATAAAACTACACATACTGCTCTGGGTGTTGCATAATAATGCTATGTTTCAAAATTGCTCAAAATCATGGATATCTTACAAAAGTCAGTTAAATAGGAAAAACATGCCTTTCATAAACCAAAAATGATGTGGATAACATATTCCAAAAGAGAAACCATTCAGATAGTTACCCTTTGCATCTTTCTCCTTCTTTTTCTTCTTCAGGACCTTCCCAGATGAGCCAAGGCGCAGATATGACATAATTTTAGCAATTCGGTCCAGAACCGATCCATCAACACCAACAGTTACCATTTCCTACATTACATAGTCTAAGATGAGATATGATCTTACTTAAGAAATTGAATATACATAAAACTTTTGATAAAGGAAAAAATAACAACCTCTGGCACTGGACAGTCAGCTTTGCTCCTATGCAGTGTGGTTGGAATATCATTTGAGTATACACCTTCCTAGGGAGCAAAAGAATAAACAAAATAAACAAAAGCATAAAGCAAAAAAGTCAAGAAATTCATTCTTATGTGTAATACAATGCAAAATATTCCGAACTAACATCCTAACCATAATAGTGTGCCTAAAAGGAGAAATTAAACAGATAAATAAACAAAAGGAGAGTGGAGACGTCCACAATTCTACATTAATGAGTAATGACACAGTGTCAGCCAAAGGACAGATAAGTATCATGACATGCAAAATCATTTCTCACCCTTAACACAGTTTATATCTTTGCAGCCTAATCCCAAAATTTGTCTGCAGTTCTTGGTTTCCATTTAGTGAGTCAACATTATGACATCTCTGTACCACTTTTTACAGCCACAAGTGTCACTTACCAGTAGTTTCAAATGTAGGATATCAATATATTGTGATCATTCTAAGGCAACCCCCTAGATTAGCTTGTCCAACACCCATACTCAACATGGCCTCCGGATTTTTAAACCATTTTACCGACGGATAACAGTTGAAATCAGACAGAGTGTTGGCATCATTGACTTAATGTTCTGATAGTGAAAAGATAAAACCAAATATAAAAGTCAAGAACATAATTCATTTACATCCAGAATCTAGAAGCTCCAGAATTGATTAAGTGAACAGGCATAAGACAAATATATGAATTTAAAAAAAGAAGGAAAGCAAAGTTCTTACTATGTTAAAGATGAATGACATTCGACCAGGAAGAAACATTTCATTTGTCTTGATCACTGTTTTTGGTTTGACTATCAATTGATAAACTGACTGAAACAAGGAAATAAATCGTCAGTAAATGATGAAAGCAACATAGTGAACAAATTTCAACCAGTTAAAAGGCTTGACATGTTCTCAAAAGGCCGTTACACCTTTGCAGCTGCAGTGCGGAATGACAACTGTTGGTCTTCCTTAGATGCTCTGATAAACCACAAGTAGTAAGACCAGCATGTAAGCTTAATATCCAAAGAAATTCAGAAAAAAAAAGAAGAAGAGCAGTAATGTCAAGCAATGAAAGAAATTAAATCATCTTGCCCTCAAAACAGATTCAACCAAAGCTGGATATGTCTGTTACATCAGACTCGGGCACCATTACTATTACTTCATTTTGTAGCATTGAAAACAAATGCTTCTTAATTCAACTTGAGAGCTTTTTAATCCATGAATTAAACACTTAAAACAACAAATAAAAGCAGTAAACTACCTAGATTTCCCCTCCGCGTCCTCTTCAGAATCAGGCTTCTTGTCAATTTCACTTCTCACTTTGTTAAGCAAAGCATAATCGAGACCTTTCACCAAATGCGTATGCTCCACATCCCCTGAAAATTCATTCCTCCATTTTCATTATTAAATCCAAAAACAAAAAACCAAAAGAGAGAGAGAGAGAGGGAGAGAGAGAACCGAAAACGAACACGAACAAGAAGAAAACACCGACCTCCAAGGTATTTGCTATTTTCAATGGAAATCTTGTGGGCGTCGGCTGACCGGAGGTCGACGGTGCCCGGAGGAGCAACGGCGTGAAAGGAACCTAATTCCGTGGGTTCATAATCGGGGTTTTGATCTTCTCTACGTTCCTTTGCACGGTCTCTGTATTTAGGTGTCTCTGGCTCCTCTGTTTTCTCTTCTCTGTAGAAATTTCATCAATGAAAATTTACTTGAGAAATATAAGAACTAAAATCGAAAAACTAGTATTGAGACAACCGTGTCACTTACTTCCGGCGAGCGATTTTCTCTTTGTAATATCGTTTCGACGACGTCATCGTTGAGCTTCAGTGATATGGGAAATCTTCCGATTAGGGCTAATAGCGATTTGGGGATTACAGGGACGAAAGGAAAATAAATGAAAGATAGAAAATTTTCTTCAAATTACGGAAGTACCCTTTTCTTCCCATTATGGGATAGGATGGTCGGGCCGGTGTTCCCACTCAGCTCCGTGGCACGTGCTATACGCACCGTTTTGGGTTTTCTTTTTCTTTCTGTCAAACTAGAACTCGGCCGCTTATGTCGTATTACTCACCCAATCTTTCCGCCTTTTTTGTTCTCGTAATCAAAGTTTGAGTGATCATAAGATAATAAAAATATTGAGAAGAGCAGGCTTGGGAGCTGGAAGAGCGCGTAGTCATCGCGTCGATTGAGTAAACCATTTCTTCCGATTCTAATGTCGATTCTTTTTTGGAATTGTCAAGGAGTTAGAGGTCGGTCCTTTAAGCCTATCCTACATAACTACATTAGGTTTCATAAACCGCAGCTTATTATTCTAGTGGAACCTCGCATTAGTGGGACGCACGCGACGCGAATTATTAAGAGGTTGGGTTTTATCCAATCCTTTCGGGTGGAAGCAGCGGGCTATTTGGGAGACATCTGGTTACTTTGGAAACTAGACATCGTCGTCCGAATTCAACTAGCCCACCGACAATTTGTGCATGCCATCATTGAGTGGGACTAAGTGTCGTTTAATTTCACGGTCATTTATGCCAACCTCACTTATTCTCTCCAAAAAATTTTGTCGCAATACCTGCGGCGTATTGCTCTCATCACAACCCGACTGTGGCTTTTAGGTGGCGATTTTAACGCCAAGTTAGAACACACAGATAAACGAGGAGGGTCTCGGCTTCGACCGATTGTTAATTCTCAATTTCGTGAATGTGTGCACAACTATCAGCTTCAGAATCTCGGGTTCTCTGGTCCTAGATTCACCTGGAGGAGAGGACAGATTCTCACTAGATTAGACCGGACATTCTGTTCGACTGATTGGCAATCTTTCTTCCCCGATATCACTGTTACTCAGTTACCGTTCCTTAAATCGAATCACCGGCCTCTGTTAGTGACTCTGAACCCTAGCAAGCCAACCCCTCTTCAAATCAGTCCTTTGACTTTCAATCAGCTTGGTTGACGCATGCCGATTTTCGACGATTTGTAGCCGAGAATTGGACCCCTAACGGAATAGAATTGAGACTTGACATTAAAACCTTCGCGGATCGGCTACAACAGTGGAACTATTCCACTTTTGGCAACATTTTTGACAAGAAAAACCGTCTTATGGTACGTCTCGAAGGCATTCAGAAACAGCTGGAAATCGACGACTCAATCTCCCCTCGTCAGCTCGAGGCTCACCTCCAAACTGAGCTGGAGCAGATACTGTACATGGAAGAACTGTATTGGCATCAACGCCCCATATGTGAGTGGTTGAGCCAGGGAGACAGAAATACCAGGTGCTATCATACCATCTCCATGGCCAAGCAAAGGCAAGCGAGGATTACTTTCTTAAAAGATGAAAATAGCAATGCGTTGTCAGATCCTCTGCCTATCCGTCGACACGCTCAGCAGCTCCTCGCGTCTCTTTTCACTAAAGACAGCTCGCAGCATACCACCCAGCTGATCCATGGGCAATTCTCCCAATTGCCACCTACAGCCACAGATGAGTTAGAGCAGCCCCTTGACTATGAGGAAATAAAGAAGGCATTCTTCAGTATGACACCTAACAAGGCTCCAAGTTTTGACAGGCTTCCCGCGTTGTTCTACTAGTCCCAATGGGAAATGGTGGGTCCCACTCTGACTTTTTTTCTTTGACACATTTTTCGTCATGAAGTTTGGGATTCTGCTTTTAACCGTACCATTATGGTCCTTATACCAGAGTCCCCATCTCCCACGACAATTAAATAGTTCCAGCCAATTGCTTTATGTTCGGTGATCTACAAAGCCATCACCAAAATCATTGTCAACCGGCTTAAACCTTTCCTTGATGTGTTGGTATCGCCTACACAATGCAGTTTTGTCCCGGGACGCTTGATCACAGACAATATCATTATTGCGAAAGTAATCCTTCACTCCATGCGAAGGAAAACTGGACGAAAAGGCATTATAGCTATTAAGGTGGATCTGGACAAAGTTTATGACAGATTGTCCTGGGATTTCATCTAAGATACTTTATTTGACGTGTGGGATTGGCCAATTCGCTGATAAGTCTCATTATGAAGTACATTTCCTCGGTGTCCATCCAAGTTAAGTGGAATGGTTAACTTAGCGAGGCCTTCAACCCCTCCCACGGAATCTGTCAAGGTGACCCCATATCGCCCTATCTCTTCGTCCTTTGTATGGAAAGGTTAGGACGTTCAATTATGCAAGCGGTTATGCAGGGCCGGTGGCATCCAATCAAACTGAGCAAAAATGGGCCACCTACTTCTCATTTGTTTTTTACTCGAATGATCTCATTATGTTCGCTGAAGCCTCTATAACTCAAGTAGATGTGATTCGTGGCACACTAGATTCGTTCTGCGCAACTTCAGGGCCAACGTATCAGCCAGGATAAATCTTAGTGCTCTTTTTCCAAGAATATCCATACCCCGACGTCCCGCTGCTTTAGTCGTGCTCTAGGGTTCACTCAGAGTACAGACCTAGGCCGATACCTAGGAGTTCTCCTCCTTCACGAACACGTGAACCAAAGAACTTACCAATACATTATGGACAAGGTTCACCAATATTTAACGGGGTGGTCTGCCAATCTGTTGTCCTTCGCTGGTTGTCTCACTTTAGCACAATTTGTCATAGCAGCGCTTCCCAGCTATATTGTGTAAACAGTCAGACTGCCTCGTAGACTTTACGATGAGCTAGAGAAGCTCACGTGCCAATTTCTATGGTGCTCAACCAATGGTACCAGGAGGATCCCTTTAGTTAAATGGGAGAACGTCTGTAAACCGAAAGCGATGGGTGGCCTGGGCATCCAGAAAATCCGAGAAACCAACGTTGCCTTCTTAGCCAAACTAGGTTGGACCTTGATTAACAAGCCTAATGCTTTATAGGTTCAAGTCCTCTCGGCGAAGTACAAGTTTGATGCTACCAGCCTCCCCTCCACTATAGCCACCACTAGAGGTTCTATGATCTGGCAGAGTATGAAGGCGACCTGGCATATAGTGTTACAGGGCATGAAATGGGTGCTTGGAGATGGTGCCACTACTAGATTCTGGCTGGATCCCTGGGTAGAGGGCGTGGGCCCTCTTGTTTCACAGGCTACCACCCCCATTCCGGACTCTATTCGTAACCTCAGTGTACAACATTTTGTGGGCACCGAATGTCATTGGAATTGGGACACCTTTCAAGGCCGTCTCCCTGTTGAGACTTGTCGTGTCATAGCAGGGACTTTCCCCCCCAAGCCCTTCCTCAGGCAGGATAAGTTATGTTGGGGCCTACCCGATACAGGGCAATCAACGGTTGCTTCCACGTACCGCATGATAATGGATCATGCGGACGCAAATCTTACTGGACATTGGAAGGCAATCTGACACTGGAATAGACCTCAGCGCATTCGTTCCTTCCTCTGGTTCCTCACCCAGGACAGGTTACTTACTAACTAACATCGGGCGCGAAGGCAACTCACTACTGATGGAACGTGCTATCACTGTGATCTTGAAGAATCCTTGCTGCATACGGTGAGAGACTGCGATAGAACCCGCCAAGTGTAGAGCAACTTTCCTCCACACCTTGTTAATAATGACTTCTTCACAATGCCAGGCCGACAGTGGCTCGAATCCAATCTCCAACTCTGCCGACGAGTGTTTGGCCAGGCTTGGTCGCCATTATTTGGCACTACTTGTTGGTTTTTATGGGCTTGGTGTAATGGGTCTCTTTTTGACACGCAGTTTATTTGGTCGTTCTCCCCTATTTCTGTTATTTTGTCTTATGCAGACCAGATCCAAAAGTTAACCGAGTGGCAACAACGCAATGCTATGGGATAGTGTCACCGACATGAACAACTCATCGGCTGGCGTAACTCTCCTTTTCGGGTGGGTCAAGCTCAATACGGATGGCTCGTGCAAACAGTCTTCCTTTTTGGCCACAACTGGCAGCCTCATCCGAGATAGTTCAGGCAACTGGCTAGGAGGTTTCCGCCAGAATCTCAGCTGGTGCTATTCGGTGACTGCGGAGCTCTGGGGAGTGTATACAGGCTCACGCTAGCGTGGAACCTTAGCTATCGCCTAGTTGAACTATAAATGAACTCAGCAGTGGCCCTCAATCTCATCTCATTCTCGACAAATCGTTCCCTGATTCACAGTCCCCTCGTTCAAGGTGTCCATAAGCTGTTCACGCGGAACTGGACGGTTGTGCATTGTCATATCTACTGCGAGAGTAACAGATGTGTGGACTAGCTAGCGGCCTATGCGAAACATTTTGTTGTAGGCACTTTTTATTTTAATTTTCCACCCATTGGGTGTCATGTACTCCTATTAGAGGATATGTCGGGAATCAATTTCCCTAGACTCACAGTGTAATAGGTTTGTTCCCTATTTAAAAAAATATTGAGAATTTATTATAATATTATCGTACTCAGTTAGAATAAAAATTAAAATATAAACAGAATAAAATGTTACAATTAAATTGAGCACATGTATACCAGTAAAACAAATTAAGATAATTATTCTTAATACTAATATTTAAACCTTTGAATTGATGTAATAGCCTACAAATTACCCCAATCAGGTACTCCATTTTTGACAAGCTCTGTACGCAGGGACAGATGCACATTAGGGGGGCAAGTGCTCCAAAAGAATTCATATAAAAATATTATTATTTTAAGTTTTAATCCCATTAAAAAATTTGCTCTCGTTAATTTAATTCAGTAATTTAAGAGTACTTAAAATATTTTGCCCACACACAAAAAAATTTTCTGGATCCGTCCCTGCCCGTTCGACAAGCTCGATCGAGAGAACGTAGATAAGAGAATTTGAACACATAATTTTTTAACCTCATACTTCCCACTCAACCAACTCGACCATCCTGAAAACTAATTAAATACAATTATAGATGCAATACAATAATCAACGCCGTCCTTAAAAGGCTAAACTCACTTAGCCTTTTGGGTCTACCTTTGGACCTAATCCATTGCCAAAGGTGGGGTAAGGACTTGTTGACCAAATCTTTATCGTTCGTAAATGTTCCTGAATTAGGTCAACCACCATATCCTCGTCTACCTTGTTTATTATGGAGAACGATTTGGTGGGAAGTTTAAAACTGAATTTAATTAGTAGGAATTATTTCCAGATCAGTAAAATATTGCGTTGAAATTAAATTAACTTTTATTTTATTAGTTGTGGTTAGTAGGTAGTTATATTGACTGAGTACACCAAAAGCATACATAATTGGTATCTTTTTTTATTTAAGTTTTTTTATGAACAACTCTTGAGTAAGTTATATTTTAAAATTTCATACATGATTTATGTCTAGATTAATTTAACGGGTGCATCCTACAATAACAATAACAACACTCGGTAGAAATTTCGATGAAGAGGTTCAGCAGTACGTAGTTTTACTCCTAACTAATAAATAAGTTATTTTCAAAATGGGAGCATCCTATAACAACTAATTACAATTTAAAAAATTAGTTTGTAAAAAAATTAAAATGTGCTAAATCAATAATTAAGTTTGTGTTAAAATTGTAAAAATAATATCTTAAGAAAGAAATCGAATGGTGTGAAGCTATAGTCGAAATATTAAAAAATATTTGAATTTTTGTATTAAAATTAAAATATTACAAATTTTTAGTTCAATTTTCATAAAACTTTTTAAAAATTTTATTATTGCAAATAGTCTCGAACTTTAAAGTCCTAAAATTTCACAATACTTAGAATATTACAATTCTTTTAACTCTCCCCAAATTTTCAAGATATTTACATATAATATGTTACATATATAAGCTATGGGTCTACCGAAAATAGTCTCTCTATTATGTAAGGGTAATGTTGCGTACTATCAGATCTCTTCAAACCTCACTTCACTGCGAGACTTCGGACTGGGTCTGATGATGATAATGATAATAATGTTAGGTACGACGAGGTAGTTCAAATCTAATTCAAAATTCAGTGGAATTCAAACCATCCGTTCAATTCTAATTTGAAAATAATATTATTTTGGTTAATTTTATTTTAAATGATGTTATTTTAAATTTTTAATTAAAATAACATCTTTTTGAAATGATAAATTGAACTATTCAAATATTTGTTAAATTCAAACTTAGCACATATCTTGATCGACAGGAATTGGTCCATTGATTTTAAGCCTGACCATAAATTATGGTACCTAATATGGGTGTTGTGACTTCTTACCTACACACACAACTAGAAAACATATTTTAAATTGCTTAACTTTTGAAAATTCGATCGAAGTCAAATCATGCATTCAATTATAATTTAAAAATAATGTTATTTTGGTTAATTTTATTTTAAAATAGTATTATTTTAAAAAAATTTATTACAATAACATCTTTTTTAAAAGAGAGATTGAAGTATTCAAATCGATTTGTTAGATTCAAACTTAGCTCATAGCTTGATCAACATGAATTGGTCCACTAATTTTAAGCCTGATCATAAATTGCCATACCTAACATAAGTGTTGTGACTTCTTACCTTGTAGATATATACACACACCTAGATAACGTATTATAAAGTGCATAACCTTTGAAAATTTTCAACTCAGCGTTTAGGTTTTTTACTTTTTCAATCAAGTGACCAATGTTTTAAACCTTAGCAACTTAGTTCTTAGTTTTGTTAGTAATTTTTAGGGTTAATTAAAAAAAATTCCAAACTTTTGTCAAAATTTTAATTATAGGCTGAATTTTAAAAAGTTAGTAATAAAATGATCAAACTTTCAATTTTTTTAATTATAGCCATAACTTCAAAAGTAGTAATAAAATGCTCAAACTTTTAATTTTTTAAATTCTAGCCTAACTTTAGGATTTCCGTTAAGTTTGCTGACATGACTTGCCACGAGTTTCAGAAATCTTAACTATTAATACACGTAAGCCAAAATTAATATAACAAACGGAGATTAATGAAACGATGTCATTGATCACATAATTAAAATGACGTTATTTAAAAATGACCTAAATCAAATTATGCAACCCTGACAACCTTACACTTTGATTTCAGTTTTTTTCTTCGTTTTTAGTTTGTTCTCTCGACGTCTTCACCATTCAATTTTCAGATTACACAGTCTCGATGCTCTCATACTAAGAGCATTAGAAGAGCGAACTAAAAACGAAGAGCTTATTCGTGCAGTACATTGTAATGCGAGAATAATTTGGAGCACCAGAAAAACAAACAGAAAGCAAAAGGTTAAGGACATTGGAAAAGTAACATATAACGTCGCGCTAAAATCAAAGAAAATTGAAAGCTTGAACATTTTATTGATATTTTTTGAAGTTTAGACTAAAATTGAAAAAACTGTAAAATTTAGACATTTTATTACTACTTTTTAAAGATCGGGCTATAATTAAAAAATTGACCAAAGTTTGAGTTTTTTTTATGGTAATTAACCATTTTTTATTTGATTAACAAAATCCATTTTCGTTTGGGATACGTGGACGTCTATATGGAAAATTAATTATTAAATAATCATTTATGATGAATAAAACACTCAACGCAATACGCAAAAGAAGTTATGAGTTTAGTCGTTTAGTACACTTATATAATTATTTGAAAATTGAATTTTTAAATAGACACTTACATATTATAAAAAGAAAATTCGTTAACAAAATTAACAAAATATTAATACAACTAACATTTTCAATTGAGTTCAGGGATATCAATAGGCCTGATCCGACTTGGCCTGACCCACGAGTTGGGTGGCTCGTAGCCCAACCCAGTCTAACCTTATATATTTTGTTTAAAAATTAAAAAATGATATCGTTTTTTACGTTTTGATTAAGAACTTGGGCCAAAATTATACCGGGCTAGACTAAAATTGACATTTCTAATTAAGTTGTTAAGTTTATAAAAATTAATTACTTAATTTAAAATTTTAGATATTATATTAACTAAATTTTAAAATAATGAATGTTTTGAATTGAGTTTTTAAATTTATAAAAGATTAAATAAATTTTAAAATGCTTAATGAGTTAAATCGAGTTATTAATTTTATAAAAAAATAGTTTACTTAATTAAAATTTTTAAAATTTAATTATTAAATTTAAAATTTAAAGTATTGAGCATTTTAAAATTTAATATTGACTGTCGGCTGGTAGTTTTGGAATCTGCTAATCCGCTAAACGACACACCCTGTTTCCAAATTTGACATTTAATACGATCACAGGCTGGTTGCCTTGACAGGGTCGCACGCAGCATTTTTTATAACGTCGAGACGTATCCTCCTGAAGCTCAGCAAAAGTCCAGGAAATGGTGGGTGGTTGCATCTAAAAAGTCGTCGGTTGGAAATCCTTTCTGGGTTTGTATTTATAAGCAACTCTTTAAGACAAGAAGTTGTCCAAACTTGACTGGCAAATGGAGGGACTCAGACTCAGTTATCGTCTGATCTTGCTTCGTATCTTTCTTTTGACGATCCCGAGAGTATATGGCAGCGAGGGAGTTGAGAAGACTAGTGCTCTGTTCATCTTCGGTGACTCTACCGTCGATCCTGGTAACAACAACTACATCGACACCACCCCTGGAAATCGAGCAAACTACAAGCCTTACGGTCAAAATGGTTTCTTTGAAGCACCTACAGGAAGGTTCTCTGATGGCCGCATCATAGTAGACTATATAGGTAAGTGGTAGATTGGGAATAGCTGCTTTTACTGCTACTATGTTTTGGTTTGTCAAATTTTATGTTTACTGAGTGGTCCTTCTTGCAACTGGTTTTATGTGAACTTACAGCTGAACATGCGAAACTACCATTAATTCCTCCATATCTGGAACCATCTGCGGATTTTACCAACGGGGTTAACTTTGCAAGTGGTGGGGCTGGGGTTCTTCCTGAAACTCATAAAGGGTTGGTAAGGATCTGATGACTTTACTAAGATTCTCTGGTCTGTCTAATTTACTTGCTTATACCTTGAAGGAATTTCATAGACGATTTCTTATTGATATGATGGCCAAGTTTTTGATAAAATCACCATGAAGATACCTTGTTTAATGCTGTAATTAGGTGATAGATCTATCAACACAAATAAAGTACTTTGAAGAAGTGCAAAGATCATTAACAGAAAAGCTGGGAGAAGCAAAAGCGAAGAACATCATAACTGAAGCAGTTTACTTCATTAGTATAGGAAGCAACGACTATATTGCGGGCTATCTAGCTAATCCCACAATGCTAGAACTTCACGGTCCAGGACAATATGTTGGTATGGTCATTGGAAACTTAACAAATGCGATTCAGGTAAAAGAACCCTTCTAGATAAGCAATCGGTAGAAGTGATGCTTCAGGTTAGAGTCTGTATTAACTGTTGTTGGTTCTGTTTTGTTTCCCAGTACAGACCTTGTATCATAAAGGAGCTAGAAAGTTTGCCTTTCTAAGCTTGTCCCCTTTAGGTTGCATACCAGCACTAAGAGCAGCGAACCTCCACGGTAGTGACGATGGTGGTTGCCTGGAAGCAGCTTCTGCCCTTGCAATAGGACATAACACTGCCCTTAAAAATGTTCTCACTAGCCTTGAGCATGTATTGAGAGGGTTCAAGTTTTCCAACCCAGATTTCTACAACTGGCTAGACGACAGATTAAACAATACCTCCAAATATGGTATGTCCCCACTGTTGATTTAATTGCATCATGAATATTCTTAACTAAGCCACATCCGGACTTTAAATTTATGAAGGTTTCAAAGATGGAGTGAATGCTTGTTGTGGAACTGGACCACATCGAGGTCTCTTGACCTGTGGAGGCACAAAGGAAACAACGGAGTTTGAGTTATGCGAGAATGTTAACGATCACATCTGGTTTGATGCTTTCCATCCAACGGAAAGAATGCATCAGCTAATTGCAGATGCTCTATGGGATGGCCCTCCATCCTTCGTCGGAACAATGAGCCTGAAAGATCTGTTCTTTACCAGGGAAAAGCTAACCATTGCAGATATAGTCGACATTCCAGGAGGAGAGAACCTGCAGTGATGATCTTAGGAATGATCAAGAGATAATCAGCACTTTATGTTTCATAATAATCACAGATACTGTCAATTGACTAAAGAAATATGTCACTGAGATTTAAAAAAGTTTTTCAGATTCAGCAGAATAACAACATTCAAGCTATGCACTTCTGTAAAATTATGAATTTTGACGGTCTAGATCTGTGGCTGATTGCCACAGCTGTTTCAATCAGTTAAAAATGGTTCCATCAGTGCGTCGTCAGAAGTTGGTAGTGTTTTAGTGGCAGCCACATGGGGCGTACAGAAGTCCTGATGACATCTTTTTCTTGGTGACTCAACCAACCAGGAAATGCCAAAGAAATAATAGTGAGTTCAGATTCTCTTTACTTTTATGGTTTTTTTATAAATCTAATTTATTTATTTATATAAATTTTTTACATAAATAAATGTCAGATTCATATAAATAAATGGTTGAAATTTATAAAATAAAATAAGAATTCATAAAATTATACAGAAAAATTTGTCTCGGAAGGCAGCGTAAACACCACAAATAGGTCGATTCATTGACTCCTTCGAACCAGGTATAACTCAACAAGCCTTAAAAGAAAGAGAGGTAGGTCGATTCATTGACTCCTTCAAACCAATTATAACTCAACAAGTCTCAAAAGAATCGGCAGAATAATATCCGAATCAGATTTAGGTTTATCTTTAAGTGGCAATAATGGAGGGATACACCCCCTGAAAAGTCAGAAATTCGAAAAGGACAAGTCTAGATACTATTAAGCAATACTCCCTCTTGGGTAAAATAAAAATTGTTTTAGAAATATTTTAATTATTTAAAATAAGTATTGTTAGTAACTTTTATGCATAATTATAATTTTACTTTTAAAATTACTATTTAATTTTTCTTATATTTTAATTACACAAATTATATTTTCAAGGCATTTTAACGTGTAATTAATAAGTGTTGAAATTTTAAAGAAAAAGAAGATAAAGGAGATGGGAAAATATAAAGATTGAACAAAACCAAAACACACTCATCATTTTATTATTGAACTTGATTGCCTTATATAGACAAAATACAAACAACTAAATAGATTTTTCATCCACTAAACCTAATTTATAAGATAAGATTAAATATATCTATTTAGGAAACTTAATCATTACAATTCCTGTTGTTATTAGAGGTTGTTGAGACATTTGCATCAAGCCATCTATTTGTTTCT
>JANKOE010000008.1:2597515-2609343 GCA_026284465.1 Erythroxylum citrifolium
GCATATGCAATAAGCATATGTAAGGAAGTATGAATGTCTTCCTATCTACCAGAAGAACTATGAATGAATGAATTTTTGAATGATCATGAAATACAATGTTTTAATATATTTATGATGAATCAAAATATATTTCGTTAATTATGGCTGATTTTGGAAAACAAATATGATTTGATGTCAATTATGCATGGTTTTGGAAAGTATCATTTTTTTAAATCATGTTCTCATAAGTCATTTTATGTATAAACAGTTAATACTAAACAGTAAATTTTACCAAACATCTTTAAATAAATAGTTGATATTATCCACTGATCAAATTAACTATATTAATCCGCTATCATCTAGCCGCTAATAAAATGAACTGACAGTTAATACACTTTATTGATTGCCAAATATGATTAAAGAAAAGGCTGCGTACATTGATGATCCTCTCCCAAAGCTTGCAAGATATATTCATGTATAGTGGAATCATGTTCTTGCCATTTTTTTAATTTGATTTATTAATTTTAAATTATATTATATCATTATAATTAATTAATCTTAAAAATATCAACTTTAAATCTAATTTGATTAGGGCAATCATAACATTTACGACTACTCTTCATTTCTATTTGCTAATAAAAACGTGTTACAAAGGGCACGAGAGATTTTCTTGTTACAGATTTAAAAGGTTGGATATCAAGTTCCAGCCCATCCATGTCTTCTTGTCAGAAGGGTTGACAAAATTAAGCTCAAACATCTCCTTCCTCACATGTTCACCAGTTTCACAAAATCCCACGAGTTTGGCAACAATTGCTGCACTTTCTTCTATGTGCTGCATGTTAAGAGGGTCTGTCCACAATTTGTTTACCAGTTGCAATCTCCTCTGTTTTCCTACTGGTGGGATCTCCCATTTAGCATAAAGGACCTCTCTCTCTTCTGCTGTTAGTTTTGAATTCACCCTCTTTGCCAGATACTCCCTTTCTTGTTTAAGAGCCTTGATACTGCATTTGGTTCCAAGATAGAATTGGTCAGAGGTACTAAAAGAATTGAATTGGTATTGCTTAATCATTACAATGTTCTGAAGTTACCATGATGACACCGAGCTAGCAGGTTCATCCCCTAACAGTGCTGGGCTTGCATTGCCAAGTTCTGCCAAATGTTGTTCCAACCATGACAACCTTCTGAGCTCAACCTCCACGTAGATTTGATCGGCGGGATCTCCTTGAAATAACAGATAGAACTGTGTACGGTGTATAATTGAAACATGGCACAAGTGCCATAACATTATAATTTGTTTTCTTTGGTCCTCAAAAGTTAACTGCCAAGATATGGGAGACTGGTCACCAGTATCTGGCTCCACAGTTGCTGCCTCGTTTGCCTCTAGCTCCAGCACCTGAAATCAAACATGAGTGTAATGCCACCAGGACGACATGATTTGATTAAATTGTTTGAAATTAGAACCAGATAAATTGGTAAACATCACTTGTGGTCTACATTCAGTGACCAGCTATTATCTAAAACAAGAGATGCATGAATTGATGTTTTTGCTGGAGCCAGGAAATAAGGCTCCAGAATATAGTAAGAGATAAATTTTGACTGTAATCCTTAATCTCTAACCAAAACCAACAAATTCTGGAATAAAATTTGTAGCTCAGTTGCCTGTCATCCTTAATCTCTAACCAAAACCAACAAATTCTGGAATTATTGTGTGTGATAGGATGTAAAGAAACTGAATAACTTGTTCTCACCTGGCAAACTAGAAGCTGCTTTTGGTATTGTAACTTTGCCACCCTTTCTTTCAACTCAGTAACGTAAGCCTTTATGCTCCGTATATTCTCTTCAGCGGCATTCTTGAACATCCTCTGCATCTTCTTCACATTAACGGAATTAGACCGAGAAGGAGTGCTCTCCCTTGATGATATGACCTCTCCATTTTTGTCATTCTTTTGAGGAGTTGATTCAGGTGGCCCGGTCGTTGCACTGCCACCGCGTCTGTTATAGTTCTCAGGGTTTCGGTTCTCAGTCTCATTGTCCACCACAGTATGAGAAGAGATAAGAGGTGAGCATGGGGATCGTATTATATTTTGCATGTTTGAACTGTTGGTCAATGCAAAAGGAAACATTTTCTTCTTCTTCAACTGAGCCTTCAACTCTTGGGTCTGCTCACCACCACTTGAGAAAGAGGAAACCAGCGTGTCTATGGATTTCTGGACAGTATCAAGCTTCCTTTCTAGAGATGCAATGGTGCTTTCATGAGAGTTTAGTCGAGTAATTTCGTCCTTCAGGTTAGCTTTTTCTCCAATTACAACTTCGTCGGGAACAGAGCCAAGTACTTGCAATTCCTTAATTTCGGACAGCATCTTTGCAACAGTTTCAGCAGTTGCTTGGCTGCCCAATCTGTGAGAAGCAACCTCCTTATGAAGTACTTCTAGTGCTCGATTTGCTTCCTCGCCCAATTGCCTTTGCCGCTGTTCAAGTTTACGTATTTCCTGAACGAGCATTGATGGATTCGTAGAAGTGATAGATTGTCTAACCATTTCCTGCTTTCCAAATAGTCTCTTTCTTGCATTTGGAGTAGTTTTATTAGCAACTGGATCGTTTTCACAAGTAAAAGAAATACACCTGACTGCTTGACTTGAAGGACCACTTTGATTTAGGCCCTGTAAATGTTAAAAGTTAGAGATAAGCAGTGGAATTCGTTAAAGACAAGAACGAAAGCGTCTGCTACCTTCTGCTCCTTTCGTGATTTTCTTTCTAGTTCAAGTTGAGCTTGTGCAAGGTCTCTCTGGCGCTTCAACTCTTTCATTTCCATCTCCATCTACAAAATTTACCTCGATTAGAAACAAAGCATCTATATAAGATCGACGGCAAGGAAATTTAGCTTTCTTATTTCCCTTTTTTGTGCTCTTCTGGTACTATATTAATATTACAAAAAACTAATGTTGAAATTGGTTTTTCACATGGATGAGCATACAAATCTGAAATAAATGCCCCGGCAGAAGTCAAGGTGGCACTTTAGATGGTTTCCGATGCTAGTGTGAAAATTGCTCAAAAAACAATAAGCCGCAGTGTTCAGATATTAAATCAAGGATCATTTAGTACATTACAACTTTCCAGCAACTGAAATGGAAAGTTTACTTCTTGAACATCACAAACTGGGAAAAGTTATAGAATTCTTCAGCAAGTAAATTTAGCATCTTTCCCTGAAGAATTTAACATAGGTTAAAGGACACAGAAGCAAAAGAAGCAAAAAGGAAGAAGATGCAAACTTTATACCTGCTCAATTTGCATATCCTTCTCTATTAACAAGGATCTCAAACTTGAACATGATTTGGGCTCTGGGCTTCGAAGCTCTGCTTCAAGTCTGGCGACTTCCTGCTGCAAATGCTTAACTAATCTTTTGTCGGCCACAACCTGAAATTCATAAATATTTCAACCTTAAAGCGTTACTAGGACAAATAATGACATGAACATGATAATGTAGTATGTACCATTTATTCAGTGCATGAACGCTTGTAAGAAATACAGATCTACCTATGCAAACAAGGTTTGTGTTTAACCTATGTTCCGTGCACCATGGATGCTACAGACCACTGAAATTGCTAATTTGATATGCAATGATGCCTACCACCTGGTAGCATCGTCGATAGTTTTCTTGGCAGGCATAAGTGCGCATAAATGCAACTTGAACAATTTTATAAAAGTGTCCGCGTGGCCTCCAGAACTAGGAAAGTAGAACAATTTGACGTAATTGAGGGGAATAAAAGCTTTGCGTGACTCAATAGCATACCATGTTCACTTGGGCATTGTTTGTAACCTCCTTTGCACTGGTTGCAAAAGAAAGCGTTTTCCTTGTTTGCTCCACGTGACTCAAAGCAGGACTCATGGTGCATATAATGGCTGTTCGTGCATTACCCCCAAGTGAATGCTGCAATATTCTTGTGAGTTTTGAATCTCTGTATGGTATGTGGCCACTCCTCTTTCCTCCACTGCAGACGTAAGTGAGACAAGAAACAAATCCTAAGAACCTTTACACAAAGTGATCCCTTAGTTACCGGTTCATGAAGGTCAAAGAAAAGTACTAGCACAAACGACGTAGCTGAAGGAAAAAAGTTATGCCGAACTTATGATGTTGGGATATCGGTTCCTCCTAACTATTGCAAACTTTCATCATGCTCAGTAGTCGGTCTTGTATTTATATCAAATGCTTCAGCTTGTCTCCTACCTGAGTTTTCTGATCACTGTTGTGAGAGTCAATAAGCTACGGTTGATATGACTACCTTCCTTCAATCTTATACCACTGGTGTTAGTTTGAGATGCACGTTCACTTCCAGCAAGGTCTACTAGATTCTGTCAAATTCCAGATCATTAGTGATACCACAATGCCAAGAATCCTGGTTACGGATAAAGTTGAATTACGTACCAAAGTTGCCAAAAAGGACTTTACACATCCTGACTTTTCACGAAGACTGCTCTCGATGGTCTGCACATGTACCATGATAGTTAGTGTTGCATAAAAAATCTGCGCTAGGCATTCTCCAAGATTCTCTATACATACTTCTTACAACTGAAGAACAAACAATTTAATTGATCACGAACAGGACTTAAAGCTACAGGAGCAATTTCACTAAGAGAAAAGGACCGAATATAACCAAATGGATTCATTGCATTCATAAACGGAGGTTAGTTGCACTATCCTAACAAAATCAGGAGAAGCTAATAAAACCAATGGAGCTTACTAATCGTATTATCTGATGTGATCTTGAACTTTTATCGTTTAGAACAGTCTCACCCACTTGCCTTTGCGCTGCAAAAGCAAACATTCGTGAATAGTTGTATCTGTGCATATAGGTCCAAACATAAAGACTAATAAGTAATAACATCAATTAACGCAAGTTAATAAATATTTTGAAACACACATCTAGAAGAATAGTTCTCGATGAATTTGAAGAAAAGTTACCTTCACAAACTCCAATTAAGTGCCGTAAATGTTGGCTGTCCTTGACCACCTCTTCAACTAGCTTCTCGACAATGATCCCTTTCTGCAATGCAGAAGTAACGAGAGATTACTGCTTAGCATTTCAAATACAAAAAAACAGTTAAAACCACTGCTGTTCTGGTATATTGCATTGTTCAACTACCTCAGCATCATCCAAAAGTCGAAGAGGACCAGATTCACGATTCAAAAGGTCTACAACAGTCTCATTGTAGATCTCCAACGCAGATATTTTCAGGACAAAATTCCTTTCTTGGTTCTGCAAGATTGCAAATACTTTAACTGGAAGAATCTCATGGACCTCTAAAAACAATTTATTTTTACATATTCATTGTTGAACCTGTTGAACATGAACGCATCTATAGATATTAAATCACTCTAATTCTTATGAAAAAACGCAAAAAAAGGTACTAATTAAGTCATGTAATCGTCTTTTGGTGGATTACAGTTCCACCAGTTAACTAGAAGAATCTCATGGACCTCTAGAAACAATTTATTTTTACATATTCATTGTTAAACCTATTGAACATGAACGCATTCATAGATATTAAATCACTCTAATTCTTATGAAGGAACGCAAAAAAAAGGTACTATTGAGTCATGTAGTCGCCTTTTGATGGATTACAGTTGTCCACCAATTAAATACAGTAACTAAGTCTAAAATGAACCCAATCTAAAGTGTTACAACTCAGATATAGAAAGATGAAACAAAAAAAAAAAAGGCCAACTTACGTTTCCTATATGCTCAAAGATGTCTTCCACAGCACTCTCTGTGATTCCTCTCATTGTAAATGTCTTTCCACTACTAGTTTGTCCATACGCAAATATAGTAGCTGGAGAAAAATTCAAAACACCCAAACAAATTGAAACTCGCATAAAAAAGACGAAACACTCATGAACTATAAGTAATAGCTTCATAGTTTCACGCTTTTCACCAAATGAACACACCATTGATGCCTCTTAGAGCAGAGAGAGCAACATCCTTAGCCCCTTCCTCGTACACTCCCCGAGTCGAGCAAGTTGGATCAAACACTTTATCTGCCACATGAAAATAGCTCGCTCACTCACTTGCTGTCACCACCTAAAACTCATTTTCTGATGGGTTTCACAAGGTAATTGAAAATATACCAAACGTGTATGAAGTCGGAGGACGATCGGAGTTCGGATTCTTGAAGACAATGGAGTGGTCGTCGGGCCACTCCCAAGCAATAAGATCGTAAAGCGCTTGTTCTCTTCTACTCAATGGCCTAACCCTAACCGTCACCAGAATCTTCTCTTCTCGAGCCTTGTTAGTGCCACCTGGCGTCGACGACGGCGTCCTCTGTATCTTATACGCTGGTGTCGCCGGTGTTCCAACCATCGTGTACTCGGATCAAGCGTTTTCTTGCATTCAAAGACCTGAATAGCACATAGAAGTCGCAACAGCACGATCTCAGTGCACTAACAGCAGTTAGATATGGTCATGCTTATTTTATGGAAGAGAAACAGAGACCGATCTTAGCTTGAGTAACCAACCAGCTTGAAGTATCAAGAACAAAGTTCTTGCCAAACCAAGAAACCACATATCGAAGTTGAACTTTAAGAACAGTCTAGATTACGTGCTTTTCTTTCCATATCTAGATTATTAAAAGATACCTTCACATTTCAAACAAAAACCAACTGAACTCTCACGAAATAACAGAAAAGGAAAAGGAAAAGAAAAGCACCAGAACTCCGGCGACTGAGATTAGGTACTTTGCGGTGAAGTTCCGGTCTTCTTCAGATTCAAAATTTGAAGACGGGCAGCGAATATCGAGAAGAAGTAAAGTTCGAAAGAGCGTAACCGCTTTGTGGCTTGAAATCTCAAGAAGCAAATCGTCGTTAGTGATAGGTAAGGTAACGGCTAGTTCTGCTTACGGTATTATTGTTTATTTACTTTCTTACGCATTGTGCGCGTACCTGAAATGAAAGCATCACATGTCGCCACGCGTCCACCGCCACCATTACTTTTTGCATTATTATTTATTCAAAATTATTCTTGATTAATAAATGAAAATGTTTCTTTCTCTTTCCAAAATAAATATTTTTCGTTAAAATCTCCAATAGCTTCATTTTTAGGAGATTTATAATTTTTATTCAAAAATGCTAATATAGTATATCTTAATATATATTTTATAATAATAAAATTAGCATTATTTGCACTTAAGTATTCAATAGATAGACCTATTTTAGTTATTATTAAAACTAGATAAAATTTTCATATTTTAAAAATTATTATTTATGTATGATATTATTTAATAATATAATAATAATAATAGTAAACGTTATACTATAAATAATAATTCTAAATATAAATAATCAAATAATATAATGACATTAGTGTAATTAAATCGTATTATCATATATAGTAACACTATAATATTATTTTGAAATATAAATAATCAAATAAAATAATGAAGGTTAAGGAAGTTGTAATTATGTTAAAATTTTATAAATATTGCTTAAATAAAAATTTTATTTAATTTTAAGTAGTTATCTTTTTTAAATAATTTATTTAAGTATATAGTTATTAAACTATTTGTAATCTTTACTAGGCCGAATGGTTTTGGGTTTGGGCCAAATTCCAGTACTGTTTTACGTAGGATTTCCAATAAAAAAAGCACGTCTTTTATTTTAATTTCCAACCACAATTCAATTATAGCCTGCTTGAAATGAGACAGGATTGAGATAAGAACAATGGGATAAAAATTACATAAATAAATGAGACAGAATTAAAACAGGAATAATGAGACAAAAGATCTTAGAGGCCCCGAAAGATATTTTGACATTGACCAAGTCCAATCTTTTAATTGAAAAAGAAAAGATAAACATTACATGCAAATTGCAAATTGAAATGTCAAATCGTCGGCCTTGGGAGATCCGAAACCGTAGAAAGTGCTTGGGGGTCATTCCAAGACTACGGGCTTAGGATCCTTTTATAACCCCACTCAAACAAATTGCTAAATGTCAAAAGAGGTCAATTTAGGTCAAGTCTAATCAATTCACTTATTTTATTTAAATTTTAAGAATAATATTATTTTATTTCATATTTTAATTTCAAGCCGCAAATTTTGTGTTTAAAATTTAAAAATTTGAGTTTAATTCAAAATTTGCTCGATTATAGTTAAATTTGATGACTTCAGATTGAGTTCAATTCAGTTGAATAAAAATTATAATATTTAATTATAAAATAGACAATAGCATAACTATGGACACTATTTTATAATTAAATATTAAAATTATAGACTCGCATATTATTATATGCTTGTTAAATAAAACCAAATATATTATTTAACAAAGTTTTAACAACAAGTTGAGTCCAAATTTTCAACTATAAAAAATCTATGATATTCAACATTTAAATATTTTCAAAATTTCTTTAAACTCTAATTTCCAGTCTTAATATTTTCAAACTCTTAAATAATTTTGTGCAATTATTTAAATTTAAAATCATTTTTAAAATTTTGTTATTTAATCACAAGACAGGTTATTTAGTATGATAAAATTTTGAATTATGATATAATTTTCATGATTTTTAACGTAAAATAAAAGTGATATTCTGATTCTAAATTTTTGTACACAACTTTATTTCATTTATTGAATTACGTGGACCGTTAATAAGCAAAATGTTTTTTAAAAATTTGTAACAATAAAATCTACAGTCATTATTATTAATTACCCATAATAATATATATCATGTATTTTTTTAATACAAAAGAGTAAAAGCAATGTTTAAACAGTGAGTTTTGGGGTTAAAACCCCATACATATCCTCGGAAAGGATTTCAAGGCAACTTGAAGGGGATGTTGTAAATAGGTAAATCCGAAGCTGAAAAAATCTGCGTGAGGAGCCAACCAATCAGCGCAACGATTTCTTTATCAAAATACATGGCTAAAGCCAACCATCCAAGTTTCAACACCGAAGCGTTATGGTGGGAGATTTTTGATTGATTAGACTGCACCGCCATCTGATTAGGTGAAACTGAATTGTGACGGCAGTTCTATTGTTAATCCCGGGCTGACTAGTGATGAAGGGTTGTTGCAAGATTCATTTGGTCGTTGGCTAGGGGATATTCGTTTCGAATTGGTGTTTCAACTATTTTGGTGGGAGAGTTATGGTCCATTCGAGATGGTTTGATTTTTGCGTGGGATCACGGTTTTCGGCAAGTTGTTGTCGAATCTAATAGCATAGAGGCGGTGCGGATGGTGACCTGTGGTGTTATCTCGTCACATCCCCTGTCTGTTTTGATTGTGGATATTCAAGCTCTACTTGCTAAGAATTGGAGTTGCTATCTTAAGCATGTGCTTCGTAAAGGTAATTTTGCTGTAGATTGTTTGGTTAAATTGGGTCTTGGCATTGATTCCAATTTTCGAGTTTGGGATGCTATTCCTAACGCTTTTTTTTTATTGTTTGGGCTGATGTCTGTGGTATTTTTTTTCTGAGATAGTTTAGTTTTTCTTAATTGTAACAAAAAAAAAATGTTAGTGGACAATCTTAAGCCTGAAAGGGGAGAGGATGTTTATGACAACCAAAAAATTAATTTCAAGTTCAACTCGCCGGTATCCCGTGTCCCAAGCTAATTTAAACTCGAATATACACCCTATATCTCAGCATCTAATAATCCAATTCAAATAATATACGTTTGCGCACCGTTACATTTTGACCCTAAATCTAAGTGCCTGTCATCTCGTGCTAGAGCATCCCTAATTCCGTAGATTTGTAAACCAGAACCACAAGATATTTCTGTAACGTGTATGTATCAAATACGATGCTATGCAGATTGCTCCCAATTTAAAAATGGTTAATGTCTTGATCGAAAGAAAGCAAGTGGGTGTACTGAAAATGAAAATAGCTAATTGGAAATTGTATTTCTATATTTTACAATTGATGATGAACAAGTCACTTTCATTTGAAATAAAAAGAGGTCCATTTCGCTGTTAATTATAGAAAGTGATTGGTACGGTCAGGAAGCAGCCACTACTTCGTGATTGATTTAAACACTAAGTAACAATTATAAATATCATAATTGTTACTTAGTGTTTTTTGTTTATAAGTAATAATTGTAAACACAAATCAGAAACTTTTGGATCGAAGTGATCGAGCACAAAAGCCGACAAAGGTTGAGATAGGTCACCAGACATGTGAATCTTGTGGTGGGTCTTACGTGTGGATTTTTCACGTTTCGGAACAGGGGGAGCCCACATTCGCAATGGATGTGACCGAAGCTTAATTATCGGTAGACCCAAAATTTAAAGCTAATAAGAAACTGAAGCCTTAAACACTCGAAAATGACATTGAGCAGAAACCCCAACTAAAGTTTTAAAATATCAAAACACAGAGCAGAACGCCACTACATTAGTAGCCAATGTTGGGGACATTCGAAGCTGGAATTGCACCAAAACTAAAAAGCATAACGTTACCTAACTTTCTGGAATTGGTAGTCTGGTGGTTACAACTTGCACTGTATTAAAAATCACGGCACCTTAGATTGCTGGTTGGTCCAACTTACGGGCTCTTTTTTTTTCAATTTAGTATCTTCTTTATTTATTAAATAATCTTTTAAAACTTGTGAGATCCCATTAAAAAGTTAATTTTGCTAAAGTGGCACATCCACCAAATATTATATGAGTATCTATCTATTTAATGATTAAATTAAAATATTTAACACCAAATTAAAGTTATTCTTTTGCGATCACAAATTTAATAACGAGAGCAGTCTCTTTGTAAAAATATATAAAAACTTGTGTACATGATAACTCTTTTCAAACTCTTACAAAACAAAAAGTCTTTGTGTAATATATATGTTTACTTTATTTAACCCTAAATTAAAAATTTTCAAAAGATTACCTTTTTTTCTTAAGTGTTTAGTAGTTTAAAAATCTTAAGTTACGTGTTTAGTAGTTTAAAAAACTTAAGTTATTTATCGTTTTAATAGTTTGAATGATAATGGGTTACAAATAAATTATATTAAATTTATAAATGTTAAGTTTAATTTATAAATTTGTTTATAAAATAAGTTATTTGAAAAAAATCATATACTCAATAATTTATTTAATAAATAATTAAATGGTAATCAAATAATAGTAAGCACAAATTTTACTTCTCCCAAATAAAATAGACATAGTGTAGAACATTAAGGGTTAAACTATCCGCGTAAACAAAAAATGATAAATGAGCCTTTCTATAAAGATGAAACATAAGTGATGCTTTTTTTTTTGGGTCTTAGATTAGGGTATTTACTGGCGGATTCAGTGATTAATTTCCTCGCTAGTTGGTAGGCACCTCACAGGGTGAGACAGCTGGCCCAAGAATTTAAGGTTGCTCCATACCTAAAGTCAAGAATCGAACCCCTGATATTTGGTTAAGAATGGATGAGTCCTTGTCACTCAACGACACCCTTTAAATTAGTAACGCCTATATTTGTTTCCTTCTATTGCCTATCTTGCAGACAATTATTATCTTACTTACGTAGATTTTGGTCATATTGTAAAATGATTAAATGTCATGAACTCTCTGTAAGGTAAATATAGATTTACCTATAATTAAAAGTATTTTTAATTAAAGAAAACTCAACCGTATTGCTCTCACCAACCCCAACCCCAAACCCCAACCAAAACTTGGAGGAGTGAACCAGAAAGGAGGGAGGAGTGTTTGTGGGGAGGTCTGTGTGAGGAATGTCCTGGCTCCTCTAAGCCTCCGAACACCCTGTCCCCTCACTTCCCAGTACCCTGCTCCTCTCTCCTTTGGGCTTCTCCACTTTCCTAGCATGCTATCAAAAGCAGTTGCAATGGTAGCTGCTGCGTGGGATCCTCTGCACTTCTGTGCCTTTTTAAGT
>JANKOE010000008.1:2648452-2672434 GCA_026284465.1 Erythroxylum citrifolium
ATGGAAGATGAAACCCTTCCTTTCCTTATTCTTTCTTAAAGCACTCTTAAAATCACCTTTGTAAGCAAGAAAAGCAAACTCTAACAATAAAACCATAAATTTTGAATTTCTCTTACCTTTGGAATAACCCACGAAATCCTCTTCTCTTCCTTGGTGTTTCGAAAGTCTTCTTTAAAGTCTTAACCAAATGATTTTACCTAAGCCAAAACCGTCCCTTCACTTTCCTCTTCTTCTTCTTCTTCTTCTTCTTCAACCGAAACTCTCCCTCTCTCTTTTCTTTCTCTAATTTTCGTGAGCTTCTCTCTCTAAGCTTAACACAACCTATGTCTTAAACTTACACAAAAATCCTAAGCCTAAACGACACCTCACTACTCTCTTCTAGAACTTGCGTGAATCACCTCTCACCCATTGACTTTTCTTCTTTCTTTTTCTTCTCCTATCATGGCCGAAAATCACCCTTCTCCCTCTTTGTTCTTGAAGTTTCGGTGGAATGCTTAAAGGAACTACCTTTCTAACTTAACCTATGCTTAAACGACAACACTTCATTTACTCTCCTTATATGCAATTTTCATCCACCCTTTATCCTTCTTCCCTTTTGTTTTAATACTTTCTCCTTTTATTTCCTACATAATCATTTAATTTTATTTACTTGCCACTTAAATGGACCTAGCCCAAATGCTTCCTTTACAAGCTTCCTTTATTTCTTAACCTAACACTTTAACTTAATACTTAAGCCCAAGACTCCAAGCCCAAGGTTACCTAGTTTCCATCTTTCTCATTTAATTGCTATTTAAATGGACCTTAGCCCATTTACTTCCTTTACTCTTCATTTAAAAGATATGCCAAAGGGCTAAAAGCCCACTTAAGCCCACTTAATTTACCTTAAGCCTTAAAACCTTAAAAACAATTATACAAACATCCCAATTTATCCTAACACCATCTTATGCTTTTAATTCTAACAATTTAGCACAAATTCTAATTTAACTAAAACTCTTCATTTTATTTCTAAAATCCACACAAGCTCTAATTAAATCCCAATAACCTAAACTCATGAAACCCTCAGTTCATATAATTCTTTTAATACTAACAATGCATCACAAAATAATAATTTATCAACAAATCTAAGTTCACTAAATCCCTTCATTTAATAATCATAACCTACACAATAAAATCCTCAATTTATTCCAACCAAATTAAAAGATTATCAAACTAAAACCTCAAAATAATTTAAACATGCTTAATACGAATCGGGGCCCAACACAAACTGCAACATAGACATCTGCATAGTAAACCACCGACATTTTGTCTATATTTCTATGCATTTTAAGCACAGTCATCTCTCCTGCTACAGAAAAAAATGCAAATTTGAAGAAGTCCAGTAATGGAGAGAGGCCTAAATAAGAACGCTAATGGAGACTTGTCATAAAAGCAACTTGCAGATGAGAAGAGGGAGACATAATGTCACACAACCCACCCTGGGCCTATTTACACGTAAGGCATTTCGCTACAATCTTCATAGGTTCCATTAACTATACTAAAAGAAATATGTACAGGAAAATCTTTAGCTCATGTAATGAAATCTTTTCCTACATTCAAGGACCTCAATGACCGACTGATGTACCCAAATTATCAAAAGCAAGCCTAGCACAACAAGTAGTCATTGTGATTGAAGAAACATTAAGATTACCATGGTTGTGGTCATGATCATGATGATGGTGATGATGGCCATGATTATGATCGTCGCCAACACGATCTTCGTTTCTGGCATCTCCATTTACAGCATTATCAACCCTGGGAAAGAATCAGTTAAATTTAGCCGCCAAAGTTAACTATTACATTTTATTGTAATGATGTGACAATAAGATGCAATAGTTAAGTTTATTTTTCTATATAAAATATTCTGGTTTAATTGGATTTGTAAACTTTTAAGCCCAATTAAAAGTAATATAAGTTTTAAATATAGTTTAGACTTAATAGTTATCATTTAGTAAGTTTCCATACTAAGGCTTATATGGATCCACAAATCTCTTATCAAGCAAATGTCGAGGAATCTCTAGTAGAAGGAGGGAGACGAATGCTCTAAAAATTCCCTCATAGCTAAAAGGAACATAAACAAAATATCTATACTTTTTTTTTGAAACGGAAACTATATTACTAATAAAACCGACCAGGAAAAATTGAATCAACCGGACCAACCTAGCCCCGAGTAGACAGACTCGCCCAATACACCTGACCTAGATCCAGAAGATTGACGAAGAAAACTTGGCGGGATTACATCAGTAGAAGGACACTCAGAACAAGCAATAGTAGTCACAAATGGGGGAAAAACCGTTCCCCAAGACACAAAATCAAACTGAAACAATGCCGCCCGAGCTATAGCATGGGCTGCCTTATTCGCTGATTGTTTGACACGATAGACATCAATGTCGCTAAGCTCAAGTAGAAGAGCTTTACAATCCGAGACAATCACCCCAACATAAGACAAATCAGAAACACCACTCTTCAAAGCATTCACAAGCAGTAGGCAATCTATACTTAAAAGCCTTTAAGGGAAAATTATTTTTGAGCTTCATATGCTAAAGAAGCTAACAATGGAGAATTTTAAACACATTTTAAGCTTTCTTATCCAAGCTTCTTAATCTTATCTATCTTTAGAATCCTTATTTTTTAATTCAATTTCTAATTGTTAAATTTAGAAACTCCTTGACTCTATCACTGGCCAAGAGATCAAGAACACTTGATTTAGGTTTAATCCCTATGAAACTCTAGGACCTAATGACTTTAATGCCTTATTTTTCTTTAAAAAACTTGGGGCATTGTTAGAGAATTCATAAGAGAAGAAATCTTAGAGTTCTTTCATAATGGAAGAATGTTATATGAAATAAATAAAATTTATAGTTTCTTGATCCCCAAAGTTCATAATGCTTCATATTTAAATGAATGTAGACCTATGTTATGTTGTAACATGATTTATAACATCATCAATCATTATTGGTGGAATTTATTTCAGAAAGAAGTATAGACAACGATATCTTAATTGTCTAGGATCTTTTTAGAAATTAACATAAAAAGAGTGGAATAAGGAGTTACGTTTTTTAACCTTAGCTTGAGAAGATTCACCTACCTTTTCCTTGCTTTTCTCAGAGCTATTCTGTGTCCCACCATTATTCTTGTCTTCATTGCTAGTTCGAAATGGTGGTGGCAATTGGAGATCCATTAAGGCATCCGCAACAACTATCACGCTTTGGAGGTCTTTCACGTTCTACCTCTAAAACTTCGTTTGTGCCCAATTTTATAAGCCGCTTATAAAGTTGAATAACTTGTCTTCCTCAAATATGTTCTACACGTCCAACATTAAATATTTGAATTACCTCACATACTCCCACTCCGAATTATCTTGCTTCAACCTCTACAAAACTTCCCTCGCAAGCTATGAAATGTTGTTGGGGAGGAACTGATTTGTTAACTCCATCTTCATCTTCTCCCAAGTGTCAATGGGAGGTATACTTGCATTGATATCATTGGAAGTTCTCGTTCTCTACTACAACTTTGCATCTTTCACTAAATACATAGTCATAATCTCCACCTTCTTAGAATTGGACTTCTTTACTACTTTAAAGTATTGCTTTATGTCTCACAAAAAAAATTCGAGCTCCTTCACACTCTGCTTACCATTAAAAATTTATAGCTATTATGTATAGTATTTACTCTGTCATAACAACCAACCAACCAAAAATTTATAGCTATTTTGTATAGTATTTACTCTGTCTTACCGTTAAAAGAAGGAGCTCCTTCTCAGAGTAAATACGAAAAATTTAAAGACACAATTATATTATTATGACATAAATATATAATCATATACTTTACTCCACCCAATGGTCATATACAACATTGATTGTGAACACAATTTGTTTTTTGATATCAGATGTACAATATATCACAATCAGTTTATTGACGAATCCTTGCATTGACCTGTTCAAAAAAGATGTCCTAAATCCTAATGTTGTATGTGTAACTTGTTTAAACATATCTGATGGAGTCTTAGAAGTCTGTTAATCAAGAAGACGTTATTGGCAGTTAGAAGTTAGTTTCTGTTAAGTCTGTTAATAATGTTGACAGCAAATGTATAAATACAGTGAAAAGAGAATAAATGAAATACACTTCATTCTTCTCATATACTTCTGTCTTCTACGAGTTAACTATACTAAATCATAAATCAAGAGTGGTATCAAAGCTTTTATTAAAGGATCTTAAGGGATATGTGAAGCATTTCTTGGAAGTCGTCTTCGAACAAGAAAGCATTGCCTCGAAGAAGTACAGACACCACCCACAAATGGAAGGATTACCAAACATGCAAGCACCAATGTTTCATGGAGAGTCGTACCAGATTTGGCCAGTAAAGATGCAAATGTATCTGGAAGGGCTGGATCTGTGGGAACCAGTTGAAGAAGACTATCACGTGGATCTATTAGCAGACAATGCAACAATAAACCAAATGAAGTATCAGAGGGAAATACTTACCAGAAAAGCCAAAGCCAAGTCGTGTCTATACGCTGCAGTAAGTCCCTCTTTATTTACAAGAATCATGCACTTAAAATCTGCCAAGGAGATATGGTATTACTTAAAGGATGAGTGCGAAGGAGATGAGAGACTGAAGAGCATAAAGGTAATTAACTTGATGAGGGAGTTCAATAAGCTCCAAATGACAGAAGATGAATCTATCAAAACGTATGTTGGAAAACTGCAGGACCTTGCAAACAAGCTCATACTTTTTGGAAGTTGTTTTAAAGATGAAAAGATTGTTCAGAAGATGTTGATTTCCATTCTAGAAAAATTCGAAGCAACCATCATTTCTTTGGAGAACACCAAAGACATGGCAGACCTGAAATTGTCAGAATTGATGAGTTTTCTACAAGCCAATAGTAGAGGAGATCACTTAGGAATGTTGAGGTCACCGAAGGCGCCCTCAGGGCAAGTCAGAAAACCAGTGGAGGAGGGAAGAAGAAGCACTGGAACAAAGGGGGCTCAGAAGGCAAGAAGCAAGAAAAGCAAGAAGCATCAGAATCTTCAGTCCAGTCTCAAAAGGAACCTTGCAATCACTGTGGTAAGACAAATCATGCCCATTATAAATGCTGGAGAAGACTTGATGTCAAGTGCAGGAAATGTAAGAAGCTAGGGCATATAGATAAGTTCTGCAGAAGCAAGGTACAAGTGCAAACTTCTGAAGAGGCTCGCATTGCTGACAAGAAGGATGAAGATCACCTGCTTGTTGCCTCCTTCCACAATACCAGTGTTTCAGCAGATAGTTGGCTAGTTGATAGTGGCTGCTCCAACCAAATGTCCAGCAACCTGAGCATATTCAAAAATCTGTACAAGAAGCACACGTGCAGAGTGAAGATTGGCAATGGACAACTAATTTCTACCAAGGAAAGAGGAGATGTTGTGATTGAAAGTATGAAGGGTCCAAGGACACTTGAAGATGTGCTATATGTTCCAGATCTTGAACAGAATCTCTTGAGTGTTTCACAACTAATTGAAAAGGGGTATTCAGTCCTCTTCCAGAGTGGCTTCTGCACAATCACAACTTCGGATGGAAGATCTCTGTTCAAAATTCCAGCCAAAGACAGAAGCTATGTGTTGAATTTGCTTGAACAACATCAGGTAGCACTCAAGGCAAGAGTTTGTCGTGCGAGTCTCTGGCATAAGAGGCTTGGTCATCCTCATTGGAAGGGCCTTTAAAGGCTGAGTAAATCTGATTTGGTGCAAGGCATGCCAATTCTCAAGGAAGCTCAGCAAGTTTGCACTACATGCATTGAAGGGAAGAATGCCAGAGAACCTTTCCAAGACAGCACATGGAGAGCATCTGAGTTGCTTAAACTGGGCCACACTGATGTGTGTGGACCTCTACCAGTTGATTCATTGAATGAAAGTAGATTGCTTGTCACCTTTATTGATGAAAAATCAAGGTACTGCTGGATTTACTTCATGAAGTCCAAAGCAGAAGTAGCAGAAATATTCCAAAAGTTCAAGCATATGGTAGAGAATTAGAGTGGGCAGAAGATCAAGAAGTCGAGAAGTGATAATGGAACTGAGTACAAAAATCAGAAGATGGAGAAAATCTATCAAGGAAGTGGTATTTTGCATCAGCTGAAAGTACCTTACTCACCTCAACAGAATGGGGTAAGTGAAAGGAAAAATAGAACCATCATGGAGATGGTTAGATGCTTTCTTCAAGAGAAATCTCTACCTAAGTTTCTTTGGGCTGAGGCTGCAGCTACAACCGTGTTCCTCCTCAACAGACTTCCCACTAGAGCTTTTGAGAAGAAGACAGCACATGAAGCTTGGCATATGAGGAAACCGAATTTGAAGAATTTGAAAGTTTTTGGCTCTCTATGTTTCATCTATGTACCACAGCAGAAGAGGAACAAGTTGGACTCTAAGACCACAGCAGGAGTCTTCATTGGATACTCTGAAGTCACCAAAGGGTACAGAGTTTTGATTCCTAAGAAGGAGGTCCAAATCAGCAGAGACGTGACTTTCCTAGAGGATGAGGTTTGGGATTGGACAAAACTCGATGAAGACAATTCACAAATAGAGAGAATGCTGTTGCGAGGAGTTCAATTGACCGAGCTCACATCAGAAGAAGAGTCTGAAGATGAAGACAGACCACAACTAGGAGGAGAAGATGAAGAAGCACATGAGAATGATGAAGAGCCAGAACCAGAAATCCTTACTGACAATGACCTTGAAGATCAAGTGGATCACATCCCAAAAAGAGGTACAAGACTTCTTTATGATATTTACCAAAATTGTAATCTCACCCTCTATGAACCAATAAGCTTTAAGGAAGCAAAAGACAGCAAGGAATAGCTAGTTGCAATGAGGGAGGATATCCGTATGATTGATAACAACAAGACTTGGGAGCTAGTGGAGAAACCAGTCAACAGAAAGATCACTGGCGTCGAGTGGGTTTACAAAACCAAGGTGAATCCAGATGGTACTTTGAACAAGTTCAAGGCAAGATTAGTCGTTAAAGGGTATTCCCAAGTAAATGGAGTGGACTACTCAGACACGTTTGCCACAGTAGCAAGGCTAGAGACTATCAGACTTATCCTAAACATATCTTCCGAGAGAGGATGGTTAATGCATCAGCTAGACGTCAAGTGAACTTTCCTAAATGAAGAGCCGAAAGAGGAGATTTATGTAGAGCAGCTTGAGGGCTTCATGGTTGAAGGAAAGGAGGAGCACGTGTACAGACTGAGAAAGGCGTTGTATGGGCTGAAACAAGCTCCAAGAGCTTGGTATGATAAGCTCAATGCTTACCTACAGTAGATTGGATTTAGAAGAAGTGAAAATGAATTTACCCTCTACGTGAGGAAGCTTGGAGACAAAGTCATTTACATATCAGTCTACGTTGATGACTTGCTGCTTACAGGAAATGATGCTAAAGAGATTAAAAGTGTTAAAACTCAAGCTGAGGGGGTTGTTTGACATGACATATTTACAGTTAATGACATATTTCTTGGGGATGGAAGTTAACCAAGATCAGCAGGGAATTTTTATTTGTCAAAGGAAGTATATCTGAGAGGTGCTTAAGAGGTTTCACATGCTGGAGTGTAAACCAACAAAATCGCCTATGAATTGTAAGGAGAAATTACAGAAGGAAGATGGAAGCAAAGCCACTGATGAAGGTAGATTCAGAAGTCTCATAGGAAGTTTGATGTACATAACCTCCACAAGACTAGACATTCAGTTTCCAGTAAGCATGCTCTCGAGGTTCATGACATCACCAACGGAAGTTCACATGATAGCAGCTAAAAGTGGTTCTAAGATATCTGAAAGGAACCTATAATTTCAATCTTAAATACAGACGAACAGGAATCTTAAAGATGAGAGGATACATGGACAGTGATTGGGGAGGCTCCTTAGACGACATGAGAAGCACTTATGGTTACTGTTTTAAGCTGGGATCAGGGTGTTTTTTGTGGGGTTAAAAGAAATAGAGCGTGGTAGCTTAGTCGACAGCAGAAGTAGAGCTGATTGCAGCCACTGATACAGTAAATCAAACCATCTGGTTAAGGAAGATGATGGCAGAGTTATGTATCCCACTGGAGAAGAGTACAGAGGTTTTTGATAGATAACAAGGCTGCATTAGCAATCTCTCAAAACCTAGTGTTTCATGGAAGAACAAAACACTTCAAAATGAAGTGTTGCTTTCTTCGTGATATCCAGCAAGGAGACATAAGGCTCGTGTATTGTAAAACAGAGGAACAATTAGCTGACCTATTCACTAAAGCGTTGCAAGGGAGGAGGTTCGAATATTTGCGGAGCAGGGTTGGTGTATCTCAAGACTCCTAAGATAGGAGGAGTATGTTGGAGTCTTAAAAGTCTGTTAATCAAGAAGACGTTATTGGTAGTTAGAAGTTAGTTTCTATTAAGTCTGTTAATAATGTTGACAACAAATGTATAAATACAGTGAAAAGAGAATAACTGAAATACATTTTATTGTTTTCATATATTCCTGCCTTCTACAAGTTAACTATACTAAATCATAAATCAAGAATATCAAACAGGAATGGAGGGACAAATATTGTCCTGCTCACAGTCAGTACTCTCATATGTGTGTAAGCGACTTGCAAGCCAAGTGTCGAGCTCAATTTAGTAGAGTTTGTATGTGTACCGCAATTTTCTTATGACGTTAAAAGTGTATTTGGAGCCTTCATGTATATAACAGAATAAAAAAGAGGTTATAACGTTTTAAAGTGTTGAAAAATTTTAGAATTTATTTTTAACACTTTAAAACTTTTTAAATTAATTATTTATTAATTAAATATATTTTATTTTTAACTAAAAAGTGGTTAACTTTTTCGTGATAAGTGAGATAAGTAAGACTCGTTATTAGAAATTTATAAAAATTAAGTTTCAATGCAACATGAGAAATAAGACATAAAAGGGGATCTTATTTTTACATGACAATGAAATTCAATTTTTAGTTAACTTTAAAATATTAATTTTATGACAGCTGAGTTCATTTTTTATTTAAATGATATACAAATAATTTTACGTCAATATTAATGTAGCATTTAGTTGACGAAAAATTAAGTTTGATAAAATTTTCATGATTTTGAGGTATGTTTTAAAAATGTTGGGTTTCACTTGAACTTGAACGCTTTAAAAATTATTTTGTTGTAAACATTAAGGTCCAAATGCAATTTTGGCCTTTCCTATAATGAAACTCTAGTTTGAATCAAAATTCAATTAATTGGAACTTAATTTTGAGCCGAATTAAGTAAAGTATATCAAATTCAAATTATTATTTTTATCCATTAATTAGTTAAATAGTATGAAAATAAATCATTTAGAGCAAAAATTGTAAAATTAGACAAATGATTGACAGAAAAACTTTAAGAAACTATTCTATATCAGAAAATCTCATCTTTTTATTAATATGAGATAATAAAAAGAATGAGATCTTCTAGTAGATGGCATAGAAAATTTCTAAACCTTATATTACATTTCCAATAAGGAACTCCTACCATCAACTGGATTACTATATTAATGCCTACAGAAATTTCACCTTTTGTGCCTACAAGTTGCTCTACCAGGTGAAAGTACAGTCGAAGGACTACTGATTAAAGCATAGGACAAAGCTAGGCCGTAATTTTCATTTTCTTAGGAACACTAAGACTACAGAACTGTACTTTCTGCTTCTGATTTCGTACTCTCAAAGTCTCAAACAACCTCAACTTCAAGCAAGTACACACCCTAGACACGATCCTAATTAATTAATTTAAATTTAATTAAATTAAAATTGAATTGGATCGGAGTTGAATCGGTTAAGTCTATTACCATCCTAATGACAAGTATGTTAAGGTGTTGTTAGAACTTAAACTTCGTTTCTGCTTTCTGGTTTTAAAGTCAAAAGAGTTGGTTGGGTACAGCATCTCAAGGATTCAACGTAAAGATTTTGTTGCAATATAAAAAAACAGACAAGAACCTGTCAGCTCGTCGCTTTCACGTGAAAACTGAAAGTCGCCATGGGAAGTTGGTGGATTCAATGAAGGACGACGCCATCGAATCGAAGTTCCTTAAATAAATAAACTAACTGAACATTATTCTGCCTCTTCTTCTCCTTCTCCTTCGTCACAAATTCTCATCTCGACTTCTTAACCCCTTATTCCCTCTAAATAAGTCATGCCTAAGCAAACTAACATCAACCACATATTATTTCCAATTGGATTGGAACCCAGAATTACCAATATCCAATATCTTTGGTCATTCCCAGAATCAAAAGCATTGAAGAATGAGTTGTAATAGATTCCAGGGTCCCCAACAAGAAGAATATAATAAATGTTAAAGCTTTTATGCTTCTGAGGTAATTATCTCGAGCGGTTGCTAATGTATTCAAATGCTGTTTCTAAATATTGGACTGAGAGCAGCAGAAGTTGATGACACTAACGCCGCAACAGCTAAATGATGTCAGGAACTTACTTTGGATTATCTATCAGAAAGGCTTTCCTTTCGAAAATTGACTTGCATGTATAAAGACACAAAATTCAGGTAGCTGTAGCGTGGCAATTACTCTGTCATTGTTTTGGATTCTCTCTGTAGCTAACACATACAGGGTAGTGTCAGAATTGCTTCGTGAATAATTTATAGGGTTTGGTAAAAAAGGTCCGGCCTGTCGAGTTTATCGAACTCGATTTGAGTAGAATAAATTTAACTTTGATTCGAATTCATTGAATTCTAATTTCATTAATAATAATTTAAGTTTCAAATCAAAATTGATAAAATGAAATAATGCCCGTATTTTTTTTACATTAATGAAAGATAAAAATGAATTGAATTGAAATTTTTGAAAAAAAAAGTCTGACTCTAATATAAAGCATAATCAACTCGAGCTGAATCTATTGACTTAAATTCAAGTCGAGCAAACTTTACCAAATGGTCTTGCTTGTCACCTCATTAGTGTCTTGTTTATTACTTTTTAAACGGGCTTAAACTTGGAAAAGGATTTTGGGTTTGATCCAACCCATAAGGAACATAATTCCAATCCAACCTTCATTCACCTACCACGGAAAATTAAAAAAAAAAGGACTTACTTTTATTAATTACTTTTGATCTTTTTTTTTATGTTTCTCACGAGTTGTCTTAGAAGGGTCTTACACATGAGGATAATTCGAACCCGCAACTTCACTTAAGCTAGGAGACCCTCTTATCAACTCACCTGAAACTTAGGTTTAATCTATCAATCACAGACTTACTCAATTATAGTTGTTGGAAGTACAAAAAGGTAATGAAATGGTAAGGTACTACACAAACAATATTAGCATTTCAGGACACACGTATGTACTTCCTCGATTTGGACTCAAATTTTGCATGAAAAAGGGCAGTCATTTTCTTCTCGATTAGTGATCTCCCTTGCATTCCAAGCTTGCCTTAGCTTTCGTGTATTACTCCTCACCAATTTCTGTTATTCTTTATTGCCTTTTAGAGTTAGCATTTCGTTTCTTCCCTACTTGGCCAACATACCCGTATAATACATTTCCAGACAAGTCATACGATATCATATTGTGTAAACCGAGTTAATTATCTTCCACGTTTAGTTTCATATATACAAGTGGAGCAAAGCTAGTACGATTCAGGATCGATTCATGATTAACGGAATCAAGTAATTAGTGGGATGAAGAGATTATACGCGTAGGACGTATGTATAAACCAACTACTGGAGACGATATTATATACATAAAAAGAGGTAGTTTGATATAGGGATGGCAGGAGGAGTGGGAGACATGAAATACAACTACTAGCTAGATTAATATACCCATGAGTCTGTTCAGATACATGGACAGCTGGACCTAAATTCGCATTGTGGTTTTCAAGTTCAACACCGTCCCTACCAACTCTTATCATAGATAATAAGGTTAGGCATATAAAATCATTCCCATATGTTAACCATAAAACTCGGTTATTTAATTTTAAATTATTAATTACTGAAATAATTTATAAATTATTATAAAAAAATTTACCAGAACAAGACCTGTGTATGTTAGCCACTTATTTCATAACATAAAGGTGAGAATCGGCATAGTCGGCATGATTTATCTGTGCACAGCAAAGAAAATTCGTGTGATTCTGCCAAAAGGAATAATCCGAATTTCAAATTAAAATAATAATTAATTGGTATTGAGTATATAAAAATCCGAGTCAATTTTTGACCTTACTATTATAAATGGATATTTCCTTTAATTAACATAACTACCTAACTCTTATTTCTCGTTATTTTAAAAATCGGTCCAAAAGTTAAATCGGTAGGACAAGAGATTTAAAGTTTAAAATGTACAACAGCCTATTGTAGGATCGCTTAAAGATTGAATAAAATTTAAAAATTTAAAAAATAAGCGACTAAGAAAAATTTAAAGGTTAATGGACAAAGAAGTTAATGGACAAAGAAGATAGCAGATTTATTAAATTTTAAAAATAAATCAATCAATTAATAAATTAATAGATTTTTAAAATGATGTTATTTTTTAATAATACCTTTTCGTCCAATTAAAAAAAGAAAGAATAATTCCACGCGAACAACTATATACGTGACTAAGTCGTCACCTTAGTTCCTGCCAAAGTTAGCTGGCTCTTCTCAGTTCTCACAATGTACGTGTGACTATGAAACCCAACTCTTGCATTGCATGGTAAAAACTTCAGTCTTCCTCTGTAATTATAGTCTCTGGTTCTATAGATTATTGTTAGTATTTAACAATTTAAACAATGATTGGACTGGGATTATAGTAATGTTTTTGATGAATTGGGTGGTCTACTTCTATGGATTGGCCTAAAAACTAATGGTGGAATATAATGCAGGTGTTGATGAAATGAAAATGAAGAAAAACCCAACTACTGCTTGCGTCTCTTCAAGCTAGAGAGGCACACATAGGCGTTGAAATCGTGGGTAGAGATCGGTTGGGAGGTGTTTGTCTTGTTCTTTTTTTTTAATGCTATTATGCTTAGTTCTGATATTCTCCGAGGCTGTGTGCATAATTTCAAAGGAATTTGAGGAACAATAGGTGTTAAGAAGTGAGGTTGGCAACTGCTCACCGGAAAAAATAATGAGAACGCCGTCTCCGTCGTTTGGAAGAACGAGCTCCAGGCTTTCAGATTATAGTCGCTGTTTCGACTTGCAGGAGGAGTACGACGATTCCGGCGCCGCCGGCGACCTCGAGGTCGGCGGTGCAATGTTGCCTATATTCCTCAACGACCTGAGGAGGAACAACGACCAAGACTTAGTAGAGGTGACGCTTGAGCTGGAGAAAGACTCGATTGTGGTGTGCAGCGTAAATGCTAATCCAACCCCTACGACTTCGAGGCTACAGAGGAGCTTATCGTCAACGACGTCGAGGATAAGGAGGAAGTTCGGGTGGCTACGGTCGAGATCGTCGCGGACGACTTCGTCGGAGATAGAGGACCGTACGCTATCGGCGAGGGATGCGAGGAAGATGAAAGCAAAGCTTCAACGGACGAGGTCGAGTGCGCAGAGGGCGTTGAAAGGGCTGAGGTTTATAAGTAAGAACACGGTGGGAGTTTCTGACTCGGAGGAGATGTGGAGAAGAGTTGGGTCACGGTTCAACTCGCTCGCGAAAGATGGATTGCTTGCGAGAGAAGATTTCGGTGAATGTATAGGTATGTAACTGTAATTTGCGAACTGTTCGGACTATTGCCATAACTTCAAATTTTAAGCCTTAAGGTTTGATAGTACTTTATCGATGTAGGAATGGTGGACTCCAAGGAGTTCGCGGTGTGTATATTTGATGCATTGGCAAGGAGGAGAAGGCAAAGATTAAGTCGCATCACAAAAGAGGAGCTTCGTGAGTTCTGGTTGCAGATTTCGGACCAAAGCTTCGATGCACGTCTTCAAATTTTCTTTGACATGTGGGTCTCTGCCAATCTTTCACATTCACTGCTTTGTTTCAATTTAGAAACTAAACAAAACGACGATTGTTTTTCCTGGTGCGATGCTTTGCAGGGCAGATAGCAATGAAGATGGCAGAATCACAAGAGACGAAGTTCAAGAGGTAACCTACTTCCATTTGTGGCGATCTCTATTGTAAAAGAAAAATTTTACTACTTATTGATCAATATAAACTTTTTCCAAAGTAATATAATTCCAAATACTTGAGAGTTTTGGCTTCTGGGCAAGTGATCAATTGTTACAGCTTACCAACAGAGGAAAATTGTTATATTTTGAATTGGTTTTGCTCATTTGAAAGGTATATCTCCTTTGTGTTTACGGAGAGAGAGGGGGACGGATCTTCTGTCTAATTTTTCTTTCCCTTACCTTGTCTCATAAATCTCAGCCATCTATTTATGTGAAACTCGCATAAATAAATGGTTGAGATTTATAGGACAGTATAGGGACAGGAGAAATTGGACAGAGGATCCTGACACGAGAGAGAGAGAGCCAATAGTCATGTCTTTAAGAGTTTTAAAATACATACAGGCGACCTACCCCTTCAGGCTTGGAATATCAAATGAGTTGGGAAGAAGAGTGGTTTACATGTCAAACGATGTGTTCATATGTACTCTAACGAAGTTGCTTGCTTCTCAAGTCTAATAATTATGTGCAAAATTGGCCTCAGTTAGTTATTATAATTGTTTTTCTTTTTGTGTGTGTGTGTCTGGTTAAACACAGTTGATAATGCTTAGTGCTTCTGCAAATAAATTGTCTAAGCTGAAAGAACAAGCTGAAGAATATGCTTCATTGATAATGGAAGAACTGGACCCTGAAAGTCTAGGATACATCGAGGTAAAACTAGCTCTTATTTTTTTTCTTTTTATCATGCTTGTCTTGTTAGTTTTTACATGTTTCCTTCTACTATTATGGAGAATAACCCTGTTTGGACTTTTCCAGTTATGGCAGTTAGAAACACTCTTACTACAAAGAGATACGTACATGAACTATAGCAGACCATTAAGCACAGCAAGTACTGTTGGTTGGGGCCAAAACCCAACTGCGTTCAAGCCTCAAAGTGTTTTGCGTAGGCTAAGCTTCAAATTGAAGTGCCTAATTCTAGAAAATTGGCAAAGGGGCTTGATTTTGATGCTTTGGATACTAACAATGGGTGGTCTCTTCGCTTGGAAATTCATCCAGTACGAGAACAGAGCAGGATTTCAGGTTATGGGTTATTGCTTGGTCACAGCTAAAGGCGCAGCAGAGACTCTAAAGTTCAACATGGCTCTCATTCTTTTGCCAGTCTGTAGAAACACACTGACTTGGCTCCGGTCAACTCGGGCAAGATCGTTCATTCCCTTTGATGATAACATCAATTTTCATAAGGTATGAGAGGCCTTCTCAGGATTAGGGTTCTACAAGCAGGCTAGTTGGAAATTTACTGTAAAACTTGTCAAGTTCTGAAAGTTTCATTCTTTTGATTCACAGACGATTGCTTGTGCTATAGTCATTGGAGTCATCATTCACGCCGGAACCCATTTAGTCTGTGATTTCCCCCGCCTGATACACTCTTCTTCCGAAAATTTTGCCTTGGTAGCATCTGATTTTGACAACAAAAGACCCACGTACAAATCCCTTCTTACTGGTGTTGAAGGAGTAACTGGGATCTCAATGGTGGCACTAATGATCATTGCTTTCACCCTGGCAACACACCGATTCCGAAGAAACGTATTGAGACTTCCTTCACCCTTCAACAGGTTGACAGGGTTTAATGCATTTTGGTACTCTCATCATCTTCTTTGTTTGGTCTACGTTCTGCTGCTGGTTCATGGAACCCTCCTGTTCTTGGCCCACGAGTGGTTTCAGAAAAATGTAGGTATTTTCACTGTTGATTTGACAGAGGTTTCATTTTAACTAGATAGAGACTAATACTGGGTGCTCATTTTATCATCTAGACTTGGATGTATATATCCGCTCCTTTGCTGCTCTATGTAGCAGAAAGGAGTGTGCGGACGTGTAGATCAGAGCATAACTCCGTCAAAATATTGAAGGTGATCAAACTCTTACAACTTACATAAGTTCCCCTTTCAGAAGAATGTGATACTGACTTGGAGACAAATTGATCTCCATAGGTGTCCTTACTGCCAGGAAACGTCTTTAGCTTAACCATGTCTAAGCCAGAAGGATTTAAGTACAAAAGTGGACAGTACATATTTCTACAATGCCCAAAGATTTCACCCTTTGAATGGTATGCTTCATTTCTCTAAGCATTTATAACAAGTTCAGCTTCATTAGTTCTTGTCGTATTGCCAGAAGCCATTGTTCAATTACATGCTCTAACCAAAATTTAGTACTTTACAGGCACCCTTTTTCTATAACCTCGGCACCAGGAGATAACTACCTAAGTGTTCACATCAGGATAGTGGGAGACTGGACGGAGGAATTGAAGCGAGTTTTCACTGAGGTGAATGATTCACCGTCTGTTATTGGGAGGGCAAAATTTGGTCAGCTTGGACATGTGGATCAAAAAAGGTAATATTTCCAGGGAAATTTTATATTCGCATTTACATTTAACTGTTGAAGATATAAAGTCAAAAGTCGCTGCTTTGGTGCAGCCAACCTAAACTTTACATTGATGGTCCATACGGGGCTCCAGCTCAGGACTACCAAAATTATGATGTATTGCTTCTTGTGGGGCTAGGAATTGGAGCCACCCCTTTTGTAAGCATTCTTAGAGATATGCTACATAATAACAGACAGGCAGAATATCAAACGGTATAGTTTTAATTTCTTGAACATCTTGGCATCGTGTTTCCAGCTCACTGCTTTTCCCACAAGAACTGATTTTATGATATTCACTAGCCAGGATTCAAACACAGAAACCAGTAAATCAGATGATAGCTCAACCAGTTATGCATCTAGTAACATCATAGGTGGCAAGAAAAGGGCAAACAGGACTAGAAATGCTCATTTCTACTGGGTTACAAGAGAACATGGGTCCTTCGAGTGGTTCAAAGGAGTCATGAATGAAGTTGCTGAGATGGATCTCAAGGTAAACATCTAGAAGACATTCAATCTCCATTGTTCAACAGTCCATTTACTTTATCATGATACACGTGGCAAGTGACTACTTTAATGCTCCCTTAACTAAATGATCTATGAAACAGGGTCAAATCGAGCTGCACAACTACCTAACTAGTGTCTATGAAGAAGGGGATGCAAGGTCAACTTTGATTACAATGGTCCAAGCTCTGAGCCATGCCAAACACGGGGTCGATATCCTATCTGGAACTCGAGTATGAACTCCATTTATTACCTACCTTGTTGTTACTATTACAAGTCTATTAACTGCAAATGCAAGATAAGATGTAAAACCTGAAGCAGTCAAGATATTTTTTATTTAGTTGTCATACGATTTTAGATACCTAGAAGTAACATTGGATGCTTATTCTCATGCAGGTGAGGACACATTTTGCAAGGCCAAATTGGAAAGAAGTGTTTTCTAAGATAGCCTCAAAGCATCCATTTGCAACAGTAGGTAAATAACAAACATTCAAGATCAACCAAAACAGAAAATCACAAACCAAAAGGTCAAGTATGTATGCAGACAGGCCATAAAATCCAATGCAGAAGATTTTTAAGTATATGCTGTCTACCAGCACTGACCAAAAACACTAGACAAGGTTAATACGATAAAGTTTTACACCCACAAATAAATATCATAACTTTGCCAAGCCATGATACCTTTTAGTTTAATCTTGTTTGCTAGAAATATCTAAGATTATAACTAAAAGGAAGCTTGTCGACATTGCAGGGGTATTTTACTGCGGGATCCCAATGTTGGCGAAGGAATTGAAGAATATATGTCATGAGTTGAGTCATAAGACATCCACACGATTCGAGTTCCATAAGGAGTATTTTTGAAGAAGAAGACTATTCTTTAAAATGCCATGCTGCTGTGTGTCTAAGTTTTTCTGTAATTATGCATAAAAATTAAGGGAGGAAAATATACACATACACATTTTACTTATAGCTCAGTTAGATGTAATAGAAGTTATTCATTACCCATAGTAAATGTCACAAAACAGCATAGATATGTATAAAAGGGAATCAAAATTCCAGTTTTGACACCATTTTTCAGCCATCTTGACCCTGATTAATGGTTTCACCTTGTTCTAATAGAAAGCAATTAGCTCTGAAACAAAAACATAAATAGCACAGGAAAGAACTTGAGCTAGTAACTCTTTTCCTGAACTCAGACTCTGATTTTACAACGAAACATAAATGCCATCAGATTTCCTTAAACTCGAAAAAAACATTGAATTCCTCACTTTTCCACATTTATAGGAGATAACTTTCTTGTAACTTGTAAGAAGAGATATTACTAGCGTTTGCAGGATAGAAAAGGTAAAGCTAAATAAAAAATCCAAGAGTTAGTGAGCAGCTGCGTGATAAACTAACATTTTCACTATCAAATCAAAGGATGTCACAAGATCAGTCGTCCTTCAATCTTCGGAGAAGCTTGGATGCCCAACTCCGAACGCGTCTTTTAAGTGTGTAACCAACAACTACTCCGGCAACAAAGAACACTGCACATAGCTTTGAGCAGGTCCACAGTGAAACCGTGTGTCTGCATTTGGGCAATAAAAAGCACATCAACCATCACCAAACTTCGCAGGGAAAAGAGACAGTGAAACCACTTTGAGAACTAAAGCACATCAAACACAAACTCTCAGTAAAAGTTTGTCAAACGACACTTTGCCATGTGATAGTCCCAACAATTAAAGGCACAAATGATAATTATCTCAAGACACAAAACCACGTTTGTTTCAGCAATCAATTGGGAACAGACTTTACAGAACTCTTCATTATGCGATCAAGAAACTATTGCATGCTAATCATGGAAAGCAAGCAAAATCCAAATTAGAAAACCAGACTAGCCACCACATACCTACTGCTTCGACATTGATTATTTCAATTTAGAGGCAACAGAAACTTTCAGACAGTTCAGGTTACACAAAGAATCAAGATGGACAAATGGTGAGAATACCTAGCACACCTCGTGACCAAAATTCGGGAGTCTGAGGAAGAAGATGCCGCCGCTATTCCATGTCCATTTACACTGATACGATTTCCAAGGGTAGAAGAATCTGAAGTCCCCGACTTTGTCTCCTTCGAAATATTACGGAAAAAATTCTGTAAACCCTCCATTTGCTAGCAGGTTTCGAGCACAAGAATCATACCTTGGGGCGAATAAAATTGCAGAAGTTGAAAACCCAAATGCACTAATTAGTCGCTAAAAAAGATTTCAAGTCATTTCGGAAGAATCTCAATCTGACGTGAGGTTTTGGGCTATGGAAAGGACTGAGGTTTAAATGAGTCCTTTCTATTTATCTTTATCTTAAAAAAGGTTGACTGCTTGCCAATGTTCGAATTGCATAACTGTATATATTAATGTATAATAATAATTTGTAAATAATATACTCAACACCGTTAATTATATTATATTTACAAATTTAATGTACCTTTTTATCAATTTTTATTTTTTCAAATTTTAATTTTTAAAATTTGTAATAAACTAATATTATTTTAATACACAAATGATTCACAAAGCCCACAATTATTCTTTTAAGATCGAACTTGATTTGAATTCCAGTCAAAATGGGTTTTACCTTTTAACTTGAAACTAGATTTGTCTTCGCTAATGCTATGTAATATGTTAGTTGAACATAAGGTATTTAATGTTAGTTGAACATAAGGTATTCGGCCCTCGACTTTGGGTATGAAGCAGCTTTAAATTTTTGAGTTAGCTGTCTCATCCTATAAAGTGCCTACAAACCAGCGAGGGGATTAGTTACTGGATCCGCCGGTGGATATCCTGATTTAAGACCAAAAAAAAATTATTTGAGAAATAAAGAAGAGTTCATAATATAATATAATGAAATGTTGTTTAGAAGAAGAGTTCGTAATATAATATAATGAAATATATAATTTTATATTTTATCATAAACTTTAAAATTGAAGGTAATTTATTTTTACTATTTATAAATAAACAGAATGTAATATAAAATCCTCTCATTTCTTCTTATTTAATTATATTTTATTATAAATCCTTCTTTTAAATGATGAAGAATATTATATTTAATTTAATTCCATTTCCCTCTGTTGATAACCACCGGTCTAAAAATAAGATAGATAGAGGCATATATAAACAAGTCAAGACCGTACGGCCACCTAGCAACCGTAACTGTTGAAGCTTGAAGGTTGGGGTCAGCAATTGTCCACGATCAACCCCAATCCCCATCTTCTTCCAATCCTTCCCTAATGACCTACCAGAATCTTATCTTCGTCTATTCTAGTTTACCGTGAATTGCATAACATCAAGCCATATACACCATAACTTTGGACTGTTCACTCTGCCTGGTTCCCTTTCTTATCCATTTCATTGTTTTCCTCTCAGGTAACAATGGCTTCCATCTCTCTACCTAAGAACTCCCTACCTTCCCTTCTCTCCATTCAAGCACCCAAAACCTCGCCATTCTCTCAAAACATCCCGGTTCTCTCCAGATCATCTCAGTCCCAGTTTCATGGCCTAAGGTTGTCTCATTCTACTTCTGTCAGCATTCCATCTCCTTCTTCTCCTTTAGTGAACACTATGATTTCTGCCAAGGTACATTTGCTTTAAATATGAAATCTTGGGGTTGTACTGGTGATCTTGTTGTTTGAATTGGTTGTGTTTGATGTGTCTTGTTTCAGGTAAACAAAGGACAGGCACCACCATCCTTCACATTGAAAGATCAGGATGGGAGGACTCTGAGTCTGTCAAAATTCAAAGGGAAGCCTGTAGTTGTCTACTTCTACCCTGCTGATGAAACTCCTGGTTGCACCAAACAGGTAACTAGGAACGAAGTTAACGAAAAAATGAAGTTTTTGTGAGAATTAGGAACATCGCAAGTTCATCGAAGACACTGACAAGGAAAGTTCTTTGCAGGCGTGTGCTTTCAGGGACTCCTACGAGAAATTTAAGAAAGCTGGAGCTGAGGTTGTCGGGATTAGCGGTGATGATCCCTCATCACACAAGGTAAGAATCAATCTTAGATTCAACTATTTAACTTGTGCCAATCAACAATTTGGAGGTGAAAAGTTACTGCCAATGCTTGCTTGTAGGCTTTTGCAACGAAGTACAAGCTTCCTTTCACTTTGCTAAGCGATGAAGGCAACAAGGTCAGGAAAGATTGGGGAGTACCATCGGATCTTTTTGGAGCATTACCTGGAAGACAGACATATGTTCTTGACAAGAAAGGCGTTGTTCAGCTCATCTACAATAACCAATTCCAACCTGAAAAGCATATAGACGAGACCCTGAAACTACTTCAGAGCCTTTGAACCGCTCATCCTAGATCGTTGGCCCTTGTAAGTAGTTTAATTCGAATGTTCTATAATTCCTATAATGTGTTCATGTAGAAAAAGAACAGAGCCTTGTACTATGCAGTGAGGATGATCGAATCCAAGCCCCGTCCTTCGACAATAATATGACATTCACTTGCAAATTGGGTCTAGTTTTTGCATTTCCTATCAGAGTTCACATCCAGAGGCATCAGGTTATATAGTTAACAGTTATCAATCCGATCCTGGGTCAATTGTTGTCATAGCCCGCCAAACCCCTTTTGATTTCTCATTCGTATGAGCTTCTAAAAGCACGCTTGCAATGCTGATGTGCGCTTTTAGGCCTACTGAACTGTCAGGCCCAGACGAATAGAATATTACACTTTACAGGAAGACAAGCCCAATCTCAATCAGATGAAAACTTAGGTTGGGTTCAGTTCGATGCAAAGTTAACGATTTAAAATTAATTTGATTATTCAAATATTTAAGTTCAGGTAACATTAGATTTGGGTTTGAATTGTAGTATGTAGTACAGACTCTATTACGTACATAGGATTATAAATGAAAGGGTAGGAGCGAAGGAAATATGGAATACCTGATTCGATTCCATTCCGAATTCCGAAGCAGTTTTTAATGTCAAAACAAGCTTCAATCTTTCTGGAACAATTGAGGAAATTGTTTACCAACACTCGGTTTAGACTTTTTTACAATTTTTTCAATATGCAAGCTCTCTTAACGGATCATAGAACTGTATGCTTACGATTAATATGAGCAACTGTAGGAGGCCTTAATATTTATATAGCTTCTATATCGGTCTTCCTCATCACGTGGCCGATACGGACTAGGTTCAAACTAAAAAGGGTCAATTTTTACCCAGACTTTGACCCATTAATCTAGATCAATTATTGAGCTACTTTATTACCCTTAATTAGATCAAATTACGTAACTTAACCGATAATTTATTAAAAGCTAAGATTACAATTAATAGTTGTCCACTTAATAGAAAAAGACAAAATTGTCCCTAAAGACAAAAATGTCTAACATGAATTTTATATTTTTATTTTTTTAAATCGACTAAATATGATTACTGTTCAAATTTAAATTGAAGGAACTTGAAATCAATTGAATCAATTTTAAGAGAACTAAAATTTATACTTAAGCTTAAAAATTCGAAGATTTGAACATTAATTGCTAATATCATATTTGCCGTCAAACCTTCTTAGTCTGTTCTCATTTGAATACTAAGTTACTGACCCAATCAATGCCAACTAGGCTTATTAATGACACAACTGGACTCCACTTAACCCTATCTTCAAATTGACTCAAGTTTGATTTAAAAATCGATTCAATTTAAGTCGTATAGTTGATTAAAATGATATTATTTATTTTTCAAAAATTAAATTAAGTTGGATTTAAAAAACAATCCTAGTGCCCTCAATTTAAGCTAATCCATTTTGTCGTTTAACTGTGCTTCTCACAATCCTCTTTAGCTGCTTGCACTCGATCACTGACATTTAAACGAAATAGCAAATCAAGATGTGTCCTAAGATTCTGCTTCACTTCGAACTGAATGTGACGAAGATGAGCAACTCAAGGCGTGTAACACAGAGAAACACAAACAAGAACAACTTTTTCTAAAACCACGTACAAGTAAGGGTGCGTTTTCTTGTAACGGATCACGTGGTAATGACTCACTACCAGTCTTGTCCTTGTCAACACACAATCCATGCCTTGCCTTCAGTACTCTTGCGACTTCCAAGTTTAAATTAGCTGGTCGCTGCAAAAACGGCATTACGTTTGGCACTTGACTAGAAAAACATAATCAATAAATTAGGTGCATTGAATTATATCGTGTTTCACACAAGTCTGTTTTTTTAGATTTAAAATTGACCAATAATATATTTTTATATTTAACTACAGGATAAACTTTATCTTAATGATATAATATTTATTTTAATTTTATTAAACAGTTATATTGTAAAAAAGAAAATGAATAATTAATTAGACTTTATAAAAATTGAAAGACTTGAATCCTTGAAAAAGGAATTTTCTGAATTACTAAAAAATTTGATGCCATGTGTCCTTAATTCGGTTCCTTTCTTAATAATCAATAAAATATATATCAATAACTAAAATATATGAAAAATTTGGACTCACATATTTTTTGATTTAATTTTCAATTTTTTTGATTCAATTTACTTTAATAATTGTTGTAATTAACAACTAATTGGTTTACTAATTAATTTGTCAGTTTTAAATTTTTAATTAATTTTAATCATTTTTAATTAAAATTTAATTTTTGGATCCGTTATATTTTAATTTATTAAGTTTTCAATTGATTTTATTATGATTTAATAGTTTTTAAAATTTTATTCTATCAATTTCATTTTCGCAAGGCTGCCATTTTTATCAAAGATATGAATACCGTTTCATATTGGACCAAAATCGGTACAAAACAAAAGGTTGGTCGTGTCAATATCGGTCCGTTTCTGATGGTACCAGCCAATGTTCTGAATACCGTACCGGACTTGGTACCGGATTGGGCTCTGGAACGGAACTGTACCGGTACCGGTTGGTACCGATACCGTTTCGGGATATTATAAAATAGTCCCTAAACTTTTTAAAAATTGCAAAATAGTCCATATTGATAC
>JANKOE010000008.1:2690372-2713934 GCA_026284465.1 Erythroxylum citrifolium
GTGGTGTACTGGGCCCCCCAAAATTTAAAAAAATTATTTTTTGGGCCCCCTATCTTAAATTCCTGGCTCCGTCACTGCCGCTAGACCTAATGCAACTAAGATTCTCTGTCCAGTTTTTATGATGTTTTATTGTATCCAATGAATCTCAATCATTCATTTATACGGGTCTTACATAAATAAATATTGGACTCGTATAAATAAATAATCGAGATTTACTGAATACAATAAGACACCATAAAATTAGAAAAAAGAATTGGACTCGACCTAATGTTGCTGGGGAGCAAGGTCTGGGTGCATGGGAACAGATTCGCACTCTCTCTGCCAGACTTTCTCTGCCAATTGTCTGGAACAGAGTCAGTAACCCATGGTTAACCCATGCTTTGCACTTGTTCTCATCAACTTCACTTTCCATCACTACCCTCGTGTCCAATCTTAAGCAACTTGGGTTCATTCTGTAATTAAGCACCGAGTCCGAGTCCCTTCTTCATTACCATTTCTCTATATAACTCGTCAGTTCACTGCTTCACTGGCCATTAACTTGTATAATTAGTCTGCGTTTCTATTCCATAAGCTACTCGAACAGTGAAAAAATGCTTCAACAACTCGCCTCACTTTCTCCACTCCTCCTCCTCCTACTCCTTTCTCTTCCATCTCCTCTACCGTGCTCAGCTACGTCGAAATCACAGCAAGATCTTGTCCGTTCATCGTGCCTTCACGCCAGCTACCCCAACCTCTGTGTCCGTACACTCTCCTCTTACGGTGGACCAGCCAGCACCCCACGAGACATAGCTCTAGTAGCCGTCAAAGTCAGCATCGCACGTGGTCGCAGAGTTTCAACCTACCTAGCCACACTGTCGGGGCTTAGGAGTAAAAGAGAGCGGGCTGCAGTGAGTGACTGCGTAGAGCAGATATCAGACTCGGTGGATGAGCTTAGCAAGACTCTGGGTGAGTTGAAACATCTGAGAGGAGGAAAATCATTCAGGTGGCAGATGAGTAATGCACAGACGTGGGCTAGTGCTGCTCTGACCGACGAGGACACGTGTCTTGATGGGTTTGAAGATGTGGAAAGCAAGGTTAAGGCTCACGTGAAGCGGAAGATTCGTAATGTAGCTAAAGTTACTAGTAATGCTTTGTATATGATCAATCGTCTCGACGAAACTAGCGGTCGGTCGAAGTTGAGTCCTTGACTGTAACGAGTAATCCTTGGTTATGTAGCTAAATTAAGATATATATAGCCACTTTGCGAGCATCGAAGCTCTTGTCACGGAAGCTGTATGTCCATGTACATTTATATCGCAAATCCAAACTATTTATCGGTAAGCAAACCAGACGATTCAGGTCAAGAGAATATAGCACCATGCCCGTCAGAGAACATTTTCAGGGATGTCCTCAAAAGCTTCCGATGAGACTAATTTCACAAAGAGATCAATTTACGCTTTACTGGCGCAAATATCTATGCCGCGGCCTACCTCAACCACTCCGGCGAGGAACTTAAATCAACGTCACAGTGCTCTGCAACAATTTAATGTATCGGGACAGCTGGACGATCTATCTTTTTCTGAATTTTACTAACCGGTTTGACTCAGATATTTTTTTGGTAGGATTAACGTTCAAATATGAATCTAGATCTTTAAATATGAATCAGATATTTGTTTAATACTACTCTAGTCCCATAGAATCTCAACAATTTATTTTGTGGGTTTCACACAAAATTTATATGGACCTATATAAATAAATAACTGAGATTTATTAGATACACTAAAACACCATAATATTAAAGTGAGGATTCTTGGTTATCTGACAAGCGCAAAAACCCTAGCGTACACAGTGAGGGAGAGGTGTGTCACGTTATGGTTGGCTGTTGTAGAGTACGGTTGGTGACGTTGCAGACTAGGATCCGTTGCTTATTTATGCTTTTGCTAGAATAGTAATCAATTAATACGGTGTCGAGGTATATATTACAAAAATCATAGTTTTAAATTAATAAGAATTTTTCCCTCAAAAAAAATTAATAAGAATTTTAAAAACTAATTGATTAGCTGTTAATCGGGATTTCAGGCTAAATTGCGATTGGACTTTTATTCAATTTAGGGATTACAATGGCTTATTATAAGATTAAAGCGACTTATGAGTTAAATTTAGGTTCAAATCAACTTTTAATTATTACAAATAAAATGATATTATTTTAATTATAAGAGTTAACCTTTGAGTAGCGCTAAGCTTAGACAATCAGACTCGATTTTAATAAAAAATATATTATATTTTTATTTTTAAAAAATTATTTAAAAAATTGGCAGGATTTACTCACGAGCCAACCAATTACCATCCCTAATTCAATTCCTATAAGGTTGATTATTGATTTATTTTAATTATTCTTGATATTAATATAGCCATTGAATGCTACACAAATCATTAAATTTTATTTAAATTAATAATTTAAGTTAATACTAAAAATTATTAATTTAGTTTGATTCAAATTTAAGAAGTGATATAATCTTATATCTCTTTTCGAGGTTTCTCTTAAATTCAAGGACTGCCAAAGTTTAATAATGCGAGATAAGATCTCTTGTTTCGATTATAATATTTTTATCATTTTCCATTAAATCTTATCCACACATTTATATGGATCCTACATAAATATATGAATGAAATTTAATAACATAGGATTAGAACAGAGTAATCGGAACAGAGAATTTGACGTGCAACAATGCATGATCCATCTTATAGTCATACTAAAAAAATCGGCGATACTTCACAGGTATGAATATATTAATGTCTAGTAAACAAATTGTTGGGCCTTTGGTTCTCATCATTTGGAGCCCAAGCCCAAAGTTTCTAAAAATCAAGATTTAACTTACATATCTATTAACATCAAGGATAAAGGACTTCGCCTTTGATTAGTTGGGTTTATATTAGTAGAGTTTTGTAAATATATTTTTTTTTCTGTAAAGCTTTTCTGAGAATAACTTTTTTAAGAAGCCAATTAACTGTTTGGTTTTCATTTAAAAAAGAGCTTTTTTGAATGAGCTTCGTGCAATAGATTATTTGGTAATATAAAAATAAAAGGCACTTTTAATTTTAACTATATTTTATTTTGTAATAAAATTATTTAAAGTATATTAAACAATATGCAAATCACAATATATTAATTATTATATAATTTTAAACCATATAAATCATAAATGTAAATATATCTAATCAAATCATTTATATAAATTATAACATAAGTCAATTAATATCGAAAATAAATATTAAAACATATAAAAAAGTCAAATAATATTATATAAATCTCAAAATAAATATTCAAGTTAAGTAAATAGTTAAATACACAATAAACGAGAAGATGAATTTGTAGGTATTGTGGAAATTATGTGTTAAATATGAGGACAAAAGAAACTAAAAATTAAACTCATTAATTAATTTGAAAAATCTACCTGAAAAAGTACTTTTTTAATAAGCTCCAAATCTGAACTTTTTAAAAAACTGTATTTTGGTTACCAAAAAACTATATCTATTGAAGAAGTGTTTTTTTTTATTTTACAGTCAAACACTTATTTTTTAAAAAAAGGCTTTTGTGGTGCATAAAAGTATTTGTTGACCTCCTAAAAATCCATCCAAGCAGGCACTTATACTTTTTAATTGTATTTTTTAGTTTTAGTTTTAGTTTTAGTTTTCGTTTTTTATTTTTAATTTCTGCTTTTCTAAAAAATGACTAATTACTTAATAATATTTAAAAAATTTTAATCAAAAGATAAATATAAACATATTAAAATTAATAGCTCTTAAAAAAACATATTAAAATTAATTTTCTTTTTCTAATAAATATAGTGCTTTGGGCCATATAAAACTAGGCACGACAGATTTCAGCATTGAATAAAAAGAAAAAACCCTAACCAAAAATAAAGTGTTGAGAGGTGTTTTGTTCTCTTCTCTGCAAACCCCTAAACCTCCATACTCGCCACAACATGGAAGGTGTCGATATGGAGAGGCCCGCCACCGCCGACGATTTCTGCGACTCGATCTTCTCGAAATTCTCCGACTTGTCGGACGACCACCACCAACGTCTTTGTGCAGCTGTTGGCGCAATGTCGCAAGAATTCAAGGACCAGAGCGTTCCTCCCACCGCCGTCGCCTACTTTGCTGCCGCTTGTTCCTCTCTCGATCGCATCTCCTCCGCCTCCGCGGATCCTCCTCCCCACGTTGTTGCTTCGCTACTCACTATCCTCTCACTCTCTCTCCCGAGGATTTCGGTTGCTGTTTTGAAGAAGAAGCGCGAATACGTGTCGGAGCTGGTGGTTAGGGTTTTGAGATTGAGCTCTACGACGGATTTTGCTGCAATTTCGGGATTGAAGTGTATAGCGCATTTGTTGATTGTCAAAGATATAGTTAATTGGACTGATGTTTCTCAAATATACGGGGTTTTGTTGGGCTTCATGGTTGATTCGCGACCAAAGGTCAGTTTATTTCTTAGATTTTATCGTTTCTGATGGGACCCCAAATCATTTATTAAGTTTCGCAATTCAAAGTTCGTTGTTTTAAGTGAATAAGAAGTTTCGGAATTCAAAGTTCACTGTTTTAAGCGAATAAGTCAGCAGTTTACATCACAATAAAGGCATCAATGCTCGTTGGTTATCTCTTAACCGGAGCTCATGTCATCTCAACTAACATTTGAGTAATCTGAATATGGGCTTTATTTTCTCAATTGTTTGACGGGCACTGTAAAAGTTATGTGCTAAAAGTGAGTAATTCTAACAGGTGAGAAGGCAGTCACATACTTGTATCCGAGATGTTCTACAAAATTTTCATGGGACATCGACGCTAGGCCCTGCAAGTGAAGGAGTTACAAACACTTTGGAAAGGTTTCTTCTTCTCGCTGATGGATCAAATGTAAATGCTAATGAAGGGCCCAAAGGGGCTCAGGAAGTCTTATATATTTTGGATGCTTTGAAAGAATGTCTACCTCTTATGTCGTCGAAGTATATTACTTCCATCCTCGAGTATTACAAAACCCTCCTTAAACTGCGCCAACCTGTTGTCACAAGGCGAATAACTGATAGTTTGAACTTAATTTGTATACATCAAACGTTGGATGTTTCATCTGAAACGCTACTTGACCTCTTATACTCTATAGCGCTCTCTGCTCCTGCAAATGCAACATCTGCTGATAACATGACTTTCACTGCCCGATTGTTGGATATTGGGATGAGAAAAGTCTATACACTGAATAGGCAAATTTGTGTGGTTAAGCTTCCTATCATTTTCAGCACTCTCAAAGGTTAGATGCCACATCTGTTATTTCTGATATCTTTTTTTTATTTGTCATATGACTAAATTGTTTCTCACTTTGTGTTTACTAGATATTTTGGCATCCAAGCATGAAGAGCCTGTTTTTGCAGCCACAGAGGCGCTCAAAAGTTTGATAAATAATTGCATTGACGAAAGATTGATTAAGCAAGGAGTGGATCAGATTAAAATTAACATGAATGTTGAGGGTAGAAAGTCTGGACCTACCGTCATAGAAAAAGTGTGTGCAACAGTAGAGAGCCTACTTGATTACCATTACAGTGCGGTCTGGGACATGGTGTTTAAAGTTGTTTCAGTAATGTTTGACAAACTAGGTAATCCCATCTCTTGCTTGGATACTGTTTTTCCAGTTCAATTTATGTTTTTGTCTTCTCTTTAATATGGTTGAAATATGTTGACATCTTGAAATTTGGTAGTTCTCTGTGCAAGGCACTTCATATAGTTTTGGACTTATCAATATTTTTCCATCTGTTTGTTATTTTCAGAGCATTTGTGCAAACTTTACGGTTTTAGGGAACACTCAATGTTATTGTTGAAAGGCAGGTTGTAAGAAATGTGTGCTTGCCTATCTTAAATTAACAACATAGTTCGTATAGGTGTCAGTAACAGTTCTATCTTCCCTGTAACTTGTAAGTAACTTGATTCCTCATCCCTATTACCACCTTCGATATAGTCCTCTAACTCGATTTCCTGTCTTTAGTTACCAACTTTTAATACAGTCCTGGTCATGGCAAATGTGAAATTCACATCCTAGTAGTCTGAAGCTATAGATAAGATAATATAAATTGAGAGGTTCAACCTGTAGACATTTGAATCTTTAGTCCCCTTCCATTTACACTCCCTTGTAGATAACATATAATTCAGCATTTACATAGCTGTATTGCTGCAAAATCCTATGTGCTACTTTAATTCCTTAGTCTATCTATTTTCTGCTTTTCTTTTTGCATGTATTACCTTTTAGCTAAGGGTTATGACTTTCAGGGATCCATTCTTCATATTTTATGAGGGGAACTCTTACAAACTTGGCAGATATGCAGAGACTGCCTGATGAAGATTTCCCTTACAAGAAACAGGTAGTTTCATTTTTAAAATTTTTGAATCATTATATTAATAGCATGCTGTTGGTGTTTTAAAGGCATACCTTTCTACTAAATGATTATGAGGAACCACTCCCTTTGATTTATTGTCATCCTTAACACTCCACGGCTTTATATCTCTGACGTGGTGCTCATTGATTTGGTAATCAATAAACAGTTTTGGAGTTTGAAGGCCCTTGAATGCTAAGGTTGTCTAATGTGCCCATTGCATGTCCATATCTATCATGAAATAAACCAACAGAATGCAACATTGTGGTCTCACATACCGCGAACCTAGAATTGCTTCAATGTTCAAAAGTTTTTCTTCTTTAAACGCTGATGATTGCTAGCCACACTGAAACTTCATGGACCAAAAGTGTTAGAGAAGTAACATACTTATATTGACAAATTTATCCATTAGTCTGTATTCTTATCATGGTTGTGCATTTGTTGATCACTTATCTGGTACTAGTTCAGTTTGCTCTCAAATACTTTCTTATGAGATGAAGTATTATCTTGAGCTAGTTCGGATTTATATGGTTCCACTGGACATACACCATTAATGATTTGATGTATGCTGCAGTTTACCGCTTATTCTTTTGTACATTCATTTTTTTCGTAATGTACTTATCTTACACTACTGTGATGTTTGTGAATTAGAAATACTTTATCTTAAGCAGCATCCTCTGTTGCCATTGTTAATGTGTATTTATTCTTCGCTTGCAACTTAGAGTTTTCACTGCTTTTTCTTTTTGACTGATATGAGGTCTATTTGGTGGTTTTCAGTTGCATGAATGCCTTGGATCTGCCCTTGGTGCAATGGGACCTGAGACATTTTTGAGCATCCTTCCTTTAGATTTGGATGCTGATGAGTTAGCTGAGGTTAATGTGTGGCTCTTTCCTATTTTGAAGAAGTATACTGTTGGTGCCCATTTAAGCTTCTACACGCAATCAATTTTGAATGAGATTGGTCAGATGAAGAAGAGATCCCAGAAGGTATGAATTTTGGAAATTAATATGTTAATACAAGGGTGGGAGGGATGTGCAGTCAATTGTGGAAATTAACACTAATGATGCTGTCTCAATTCTTGATCACTGCAGCTGGAATTAGGGGGACGGATTGTTGCAGCAAGGAGTGTTGATGCCATTGTATACTCTTTATGGTCCTTATTACCCTCGTTTTGCAACTATCCTTCAGATACTGCAAATGATTTCACAGATCTTGGGAAAGCTTTATGTTTGGCCCTCCGTGAAGAATGTGAAGTTCGTGGAATTATATGTTCTGCTCTGGATATTCTTATTCAACAAAATAAGAGAATTGCGGAAGAAAAGGAGGATCCATCTGATATTGAAATTACTATCGCAAAACAGCGAGCTATGGCTCGATATACCCCACAAGTTGCTACAGATAACTTGAATGCGCTAAGAGAATGTTCCCGTGAATTGTTGACAGTCTTATCGGGGATCCTGCTCGAATCCTCAAAAGATCAAGGTGGTTGTTTGCAGGTACTTCTGCGGCCATACATAAATTTGTGATTGCCTCTTGGACTGAACCTGGTTTAGTAGTTCAGTGTGGATATGTTAGTCATATATTGTTGTTTCCTCTTAGAGAAGTACTTTACTTTTGATGAAACTTTATCAGGTAGTTTTGGTGGCAGACTAATATATTTACATCTTTGCAGTATACAATCAATCAAATTGCTTCAATAGCTGATAAAGAGGTAGTCACAAGAATATTCTTGAGGACAATGCGTAAACTTTTGGATGTTACAAGAAGGGCTTCAGATGTTGATAATTCAAAAAGCTCCAACTCAATGAGGATTGATAACTCATCAAATGAGAATACAATATCTCTTGAGAGGTTCGCCTTATATGGATTTTTACAATCTCAATCAGACAACTACTTTGTGAATGTCACTACTTTATTTGTTCTTGCACAATTTTCTATCGTTCTTGTTATTGAAAGGCATTTAGAATCAAACAAACTCCATTTTACAGGGGTCGGCTATTTGACTTGGCAATGTCCCTTTTGTCTGGCCTGGATGGGAAAGAAATTGGTGTTTTGTATACTGCAGTGAAGCCTGCTTTGCAAGTTAGTCAATTGCATATTACTCGTAAGTGAACTTTTACCCTCCTGCTATGGTTAAAATTCACCTAGATGCTGTTGTGTTATTGATTTGCAGGATTTTGAAGGTTTAGTCCAAAAGAAGGCATACAAAGTTCTTTCAACTATTCTCCAGGTGAAATGGTTTCTGGTAGTAATGTTATTATTAATGGGTTATATATTGAGTCTTGGCTGTAAAAGCCCCTCTCCATGAATGTTTGATCATTTGAGAAATGTGTAAACAGAGCAAAACCTTGTGATATCAACTCATCTTAAATTTGTGGCAAGTAGGCACTATTTTTGTTGTATATTCTATGTAAGTGTTGCTGAACATTTTGTCTATCTGATTTGTGATCAGAAATCTGATGAATTTCTTTCGTCTGCGCTCGAAGAACTACTCCAACTAATGATTGATGTGCTGCCGTCATGCCATTTCTCAGCCAAACGTCATAGGCTTGATTGTTTGTACTTTCTAATAGTCCATGTCTCCAAGGTGGATATTATTCTTCTCTTATCATTTTTGTGGTGATTGTCATTTGTTTGGTCTTCCTATCTTGACTGCTTATGCTTCTAGTTGCAGGAAGATTCTGAGCAGAGGCGGCGTGAAATCCTTAGTTCCTTTCTTACCGAAATAATACTTGCCCTGAAAGAGGTAATGTGCGCTCTGTGTAATTGTTTAAACTCTGTATTTGTATTTTCTATGCTGTATTGTTTTCTCGTATGGCTGGATTTGCTAATGAATCTGTTTATTTCATTTTGTAATTATTAATAACTTGCTGTTTTCCAATATTGCTTAATCTATTCCATCCTTTGCACCACCACGTTAACTCCCCTCTCCAAACAAAAGAAGTTAAAAAACAAACAAATGTTCAAATGATATTGTCCTGTAGTGTTATGGATTGCAAAGGCATGATATAGATGGTTTTATCATCACAATCTCAAATGTTTAGTCCTTGTAGAAAGTTGGCTGCTAAATATTAAAAAAGAGTATCTTTTCTAACGGCTTTTGAAGATGTTTTATGTAATTTAAAACAATTGATCTCACGTGTCCCCTTTTATGAGTCTTTTACAGGCAAACAAAAAGACAAGAAATAGAGCCTATGAAATTCTTGTGCAAATTGGTCATGCATGTGGAGATGAAGAGACTGGTGGGAAAAGGGAAAACTTGTATCATTTTTTTAGCATGGTATGAACCTGTTCCATTTCTTATTCAGTATGTGTGATACTGCAACTTATATTCCTGTTTTTAATACTATTTATTAGAAGTTATAGCAAATTATGGTGGCCATGAAATGCCTTTTGCTTATCCCTTTGTTCCCTACTTCCCCTGTCAAGATTAAATGGTCCAAAATCAAATTTAGTTATAAAAGTAAATCAAATTCTTTTATTGCAGGTGGCAGGGGGCTTGGCTGGAGAAACTCCCCATATGGTTAGTGCTGCTATGAAAGGCTTAGCTCGTTTGGCGTACGAGTTTTCAGACCTTATTTCAACTGCATACAAGTTACTTCCATCCACATTTCTTCTTCTCCGGAGAAAGAATCGGGAGATTATTAAAGTTTGTTGTCTTTCTTTCTGAGATTTGTACTTTTGTTTGAATAGATTTCTATGTCTATCAAAGTCCATGTGTTATTTTAAATTTTGTTTACTATTATCTGCTAAGTCAAGTTCGTGTGTTTGCAGGCTAACTTAGGTTTGTTGAAAGTGTTGGTAGCCAAATCACAGGCCGAAGGACTGCAGATGCATTTAGGGAGCTTGGTGGAAGGGTTGCTGAAGTGGCAAGATGACACGAAAACCCACTTTAAAGCCAAGGTATTAGGTTATTTCCTAATTTTAAGTCATTCTTGCTATCATTTGAATCAGGTGTTCTAGACGTGTGGTCTATTTTGTTATTGCAGTCTGTGCTCCAACCGTACCAAGCTTATGTAATCTTCTTAATGCAAGTTTTGGTGCGCCTGAGAAACTTTATTGACTTGAACTTATAAATTGGCTTATGTTTTGTTCAACTTCTCCTTTACTGTTATCTTCCTGGAATGTTTCTTATTATGTTATAGTTTATGGAGAGGTGCACTGTCGGGATTACTGGTGATGATTTCTTGATTGAACACATGATTGATTGTGCGAGATCCCATTTGATGTAGAGAAATAACTAAGGCAGACTGGTTTCAACAAATTAGTGTAGAATTTGATTGATTGTTGAATGTATTTTGGAGATGTGGAATTGTGTCAGCTTGTGTACTGCATCAAAATTGTTGCAGCATTTGTAACAGTCTAGTGCAGTCTACATGTGTTTCCTCTGGATTCTGCTGAAATATTGTATCATCTGAAGAAACTGAATCTTTTCAGGTTAAGCATCTCCTGGAAATGCTCGTGGGAAAATGTGGTCTTGATGCTGTCAAGGCCGTGATGCCTGAAGAACATATGAAGCTTCTTACTAATATTAGAAAGGTTACTTTATAATTTGTAATCTCTCCCTCTCTCTCTCTCTTTTTTAATGTGAGTCATTTCGAAACAGCCTCTCTACTAATTAGGAGTAAGGTTGCGTACTACTGGACCTCCTCAGATTTTACATATTAGCGAGATCTTGTTGTTGTTGTACTTTGTTATGTGAACATGCAAGTTCATTCTGGATAATGCTTCTTGTTTATATTTCTGAAGCATCTTAATTTGCTGTGTCACTGGTAACTTAGATAAATGAGCGTAAAGAGAAAAAGCATGGGTCCAAGTCTGAGGGAGCAAGATCTTATCTGTCCAGGGCGACAACATCCAGGTCTCACTTCTTTCTTGTCAAGATAGTTTTGTTCAAACTCTGGAAATAAGTGCTTCTGAATTGATGATCTTGCACCATTAAACAACTACAATTTATTGGTTTCGTGAAGTAATGGAGTGTGAGCTTGTTCCTCTCATTTAATTCATGTTCTTTTCAGGTTAAGTCGATGGAATCATACAAAAATATTTTCTGATTTTGGAGATGAAGATACTGCAGCCAGCAGTGATGAGTACATGGAGACAAACTCTGGTCGGCATAGCAAGGCTTCCTTACAACTCATATCTAACATGGGTTTGTTGAGGTAAATGTGTAATTGGATTTAGTTGTTTGGCATTAACAGTATTCAGCTGGGTGTTTTGGAGTAATTTAATCAGTTCTATAGAACTCTTTCCAGGGCAAAGAAAAGGCAAAGATCAGATAAAAGCTTGCCAGAAGACTTGTTTGATCAATTGGAAAATGATCCACTTGACTTACTTGATCAGCGCAAGACAAGATCGGCTCTTCATTCGTCTGAGCATCTCAAGAGGAAACAAGAATCAGATGATGAACTGGAGATAGATTCTGAGGGGCGGCTGATTATACAAGAGGGAGGAAAACCAAAGAAGAAGAGAACCTCTGATGCTGAAACTGATGCAAGGAGTGAAACAGGCAGCTATATGTCTGCGAAATCGGCGAAAAAAGTGCACAAGCGCCAGAAAACCTCCGAATCTGGCTGGGCTTACACTGGCAAGGAATATGCCAGCAAGAAGGCTGGTGGAGATCTAAAGAGAAAGGACAAACTTGAGCCATATGCATATTGGCCGCTGGATAGAAAGATGATAAGCCGAAGGCCTGAACAGCAGGCAGCAGCAAGGAAAGGTATTGCAAGTGTGGTAAGGATGACAAAGAAACTTGAAGGCAAGAGTGCTTCAAATGCTCTTTCTATGAAGCGGCTGAAAGTTTCAAAGGGTAAAAAGAAAGGCCACAAGAGAAAAAGCAATTGAGAAGCCAGTTACATTTTTGTTCTTTTCCCTGAAGGTCTTCTAAGGTTTTTTCTGTTAATTAGTTGGTCGGGAATTTTAAGATTTGTTAGGTTGAGGGATGTAGGTTGTACCATTGTGTATACAGTAATTTTATGCATAGGAGCAAGCCCATGTTGTAATATGGGGCTTTTTTGCGTACATGTTTCCTGTTGATTCATTTCTAATTTATAAATGCATGATAAACTTGAATTGGAACCTGTAAGGGATTCTTGTGTCAATAAAGAGTGTTTCAAGCTGTCAACTCGTGTCACAAATTTAGAAGGTATGTTTAGAATGTACCTATTTAGCAATTGATGGAAGGTTGGCACGGTGTACGTCTGCGTTTCTCATATGTTCTCTGTTTGACTTGTGATCCTCCGAGTATCACGGTTTAAGTTCGGGTTTGTGAAATGAAATAAACCTAAATTTACACCAGTGTTTGTAACCCGTCTCCCAAAGCCAGTTGTATTAGTGAGTCATAAGTTACTTAAAAAGTTGTTTAAGCCTTACTTTATTAAACCTCATTTATATATTTATGTATTCTAATAATATTTTTTTAAATCTCATCCATATAAATATATGAATCTTACATAAATATATAAAATTCACATAAATGTGAATAAAATTTAATGAAACATAATAGGAATACCGTAATCGGAATAGAAAATCTAATTTCACCTAATAATGAAAAGTTTCATATTTTATGATTCTTTTTAAGTTCCATATTTTATGGTACACATCGTAATGACTCTTTTAACTGCTGGAAACCGGAGATGTGCAACGCTAACTCCTCAGGAAGATCGTCTGATATGAATATATGCTTGCCAATAGTTTAATTCAAAACACTTGAAATCCAGCCACCAACAACTTGTCAACTCACGGAAACACTTGGATTGTCTTTCGTCTGCTAAAACTATACAGGGCATGGTGTAAAGCTTAAGGGTATGTTTGGGAGTTTAGGATGGAATGGAATGGAATGAAATGGGTCACTCCATTGTTTGGAAGTTTAAATAAAATAAGAGAGGGACTCCTTTGACTATTGTTTGGAAGTGATACTAAAAATGAATGGAATGGAATGACTTGTATTTTTTTTCCAAAATTACCCTTATAATAAAATATGCATAGTTGCCATGAAACTATTTTAGTAACCCCAAAGTATTTCAAATTGTAGGATGTCCAAACACATAACATAGAATAAAACACACATCCTTCGATTTACAAAACTTCCCAAACACATAGCACATAATAAGCGCACGTCTATCGATGAACAAAGAAGACACCAGCATCAATAAAAATTTCTGATTTCTCCACATTCAAAAAGTGTCAAGAAGATGAACACAGAAAAATAGTCGATGCTTAACGAAGACAAATGACCTTAGCAGCTGTGGAAAAAAACGTTCATCAATGAAAGAAGCCAGTTGAAGGAGAAACACAATGGAGGTAGTAACATGTAGCCGCGTAGGTATTTGCTGGACTGAGGTTGTAATTTCATTAATTTTTTTAGGGTACTTTTGTCATTAAATTAGGAATTGGAAGGCAAGTCATGTCATTCCATCCCTGACCCCCCAATTTGGGGGTCACAAAATGTTGGATTTTGAATGGCAAATGATGGCTTCCAAAGCCATTAATTGCCATTCCATCCTGTTTTAAAATAAACTCTCAAACAATGGCCTGAGTCATTTGAGCCATTCTATTCCATTCCCTTCCATCTCTCCACCAACATCCAAACATACCCTAAAAGTTAAAAGCTTGCCTGAAGAGATCAGTCGTAAAATAAAGAGAAAGGCATCAGCATGGACCACAATATACGTTGCTGTAAATAAGCCATTTGCGACTTACAATAAGTTTATTCGTCAGACTACTCGTATATAGAACATAAGTTGTACAAAAAGGCAGTAAAGAAAAAAGGGGGCAAGTCGGTGTAAATTCCATGGTCCTCAAAAGTAGACGATGCTCCACTTCGATTATTTTCCTCCTCCAAAGAACCATTTTAACCATTGCACTTTAGATCGCTATCCCAGAAGCTAAATCTAACATGTCAAGGTTTTAAACGTACATGATAGTAACTGGAAAGACTCCAAGGGCGATCTGCAGAAAATAACCAAACTGTAAGTCGTCAAGTACAAAATAACATTCGTGCAATTTGGAGAGGTACTGGTGCAGTTAAACTCAAATCGTGCTTGGTCTTAAACCAAGATAATGGCACTCCCATTAAAAAGAAAAAACATAGCTAAGGGCAAGAGAACAAATTACGTTTTCTAAAATATTCAGGACAAATTCCAGCGAAGTTGAAGCAGACCTGTATCACTTGTATGGTGCAAAAATAATCGAGGAGTTGTGGCCTCCAAATCCAAATGAATTAGACAAGGCAGCCCTGATATCCAGCCTCTCTTTCTTTGGGCCCACTAGCACATTGGGATCCTGAATCGATGTGTATAACTTAGAAAATTTATGAAACTAACGTCTTCTGTTTACCACTATAAAAAGTCAGCCATGACATGAGGCATCATAGATCACAAGGAATAGAAGGCAACATACCATGCCTTCATCTGGATTATCGAGGTTGATATTTGGATGAACCCAACCAGACCGTATTGCCTGTAAGTAACAACACAAAACTACATAACTGAACACAAAGCATAGTGCTGCAAGGATAGGTGAGAAAAAGGATAAATAAATTTTAGCTAGCTAAACAATTTGTTTTGTGTAGTAATAATGCAACTAGAGCTGCAAATTCGCTACCTGTATTACTCCAATAGCTTCCACGGCACCCGCCGCTCCTAGTAGATGGCCAATCATAGATTTAGTAGAGTTAATCCTTAGCTGAGGAAGTGGGAAACTTGATTAGTAAACTCAGGAAACTTAATGTATACAACCATAATCCATCATACTTACATCAGGATTCTGACCAAAGCAATGCATAAGAGCTTGAAACTCCTTTAAATCTCCAGCTGGTGTGGATGTGGCATGAGCATTTATGTAATTTATATCCTCCTTACACAAAGCAGATTGAGCCAATGCCTTTTCTATACATAGAATGACACCAAACCCTATTTTGGGTGGGACAATTGGAAGATAGGTGAGTTCGTAATTCTAAACAAAGTTGAGAGGCTCATACCGGACAACAAACTCCAATGACAATAATTCGTTTGCTTGTCATGATAGACAATGTTATTCAGAGTTAGGTCTGAAGCATTATAATGTTACTATAACAACTATAAGAGTTTGTCGAAACAGTACATACTGAACTAAAGAAAAGGTACTTTACTGTAGGGAAAGAAATATGATTACAGTTCTCGTCATAGATGCATGATAGTGGAAGAATGGTGAGCCATCTATTTGTTGTACTAAAATCTGACACTAAAACACTTTATTGGCCAATCAACTAAAATATGCGGCAAGATTCCAGCATGTCAAATGAAGCCATTAGCATTTTTTTAACTTTGGGATCTCTTCCTTGCTATTATCGAGTCATAGATCCAGAAAGAATCCAAATTGCTGCCTAAATGACACAATATAACTACAAAGGAACAGGCCAAGCAAGCTGATCGCATTTCAGCTGATATTTATATATTTTAAGGCTACAGTTATATGGTAGGCCAGTTTTCACTGAATAAGCTATGCTTAGCATGCTAGAATGGAACTCAATTTTTTAAGGTCCAATTAATCCTAAAACAATTTAAAGGCTTATGCCATCTGTCTCCAACCAAGTACTACTTTTGTGGATGGATACTTCCCAAATAACTTAAATGAGTGTTATAATCCCGTGAATTTATGAAAGGAACCACAGGAAGCAAAGTGCGAACTTTTCCAATTAGCTAAAAGTGCACGTTGAGATTCTCATGCCTATAATTATGCCTAGGATTGGAATAACTCTGAAATGGAGCATTACCATCAGGACGCGGCTCAGTCATGTGATAAGCATCACAAGTAAAGCTTCCTCCAAGAAATTCTGCATAGATATTCGCACTTCTTGCCTTCAAATAGCCAAACAACTATGCGTTAATTACCAGAGGAATAATTTTGTTGTTAAAGTTCACAATTTGGAATTGGTTTGTTTAACCATATAGCAAAGAATAGAAAAACTGCATAAGATGCCAGAGGTGCAAGTGATCTAAATATGGATAGCCTAACAGCTATTTGTAGAAGGTCACGAATATAAATGACTGAGCAACATTTCACAGAGGTCTCAAGTGCTGCAAGCAGGAAGGAACTAAAGACTAAAACCATGTATAATATACCTTGGCATGTTCTAATTCTTCTAAAAGAAGAACACCAGCTCCTTCACCCATAACAAATCCATCCCGACTCTGTTTGTCACCAAAGGAAACACTAGAGTTAATAACCTCAGAAAGAGTCATATAAAGCTTGCAGTTTTGTAATCAGTAACTTACACAATTAAACCAAAAGTGTTATCCTAAAAACTGCAAGACTTCAAAATAAAAAGCACAGAAACCAACAATTTTTTTTGCTATCATAAGAATTCATGTTAAAAAGAAAGAATAATACTTAGTTGTCAAATGCTAAAATCATCTTCAACAGTGTGCATTGATATTCTGATTGAAGGACCCATATTTAGAAAAACATTCATTGACAGACTATGTTAACTCTTATGTTTCTCAGCAATGTTCTCAAGATTCATCAAATAAATGGGGAGGGGAGAGATGAATCATGGATGATATTTGATTAATTACCATATCCCAAGGTCTTGAAGCTTTGGTAGGTTCATCATTCTTCTCAGAAAGTGCTCTACATGCTACAAAACCTCCCAACCCTGGCCCAATTGAACAAATAACAACTTATTTCAGTACTAGGAAGAACAATTTGGAGAACAGAAATGAAAAAGCAGTATACCAATAGGTATAATTGCTGCATCTGAGCCCCCACAAAGCATAACATTCTGCAAATTCATAGGAATACTTGTTAAGAAGTAAAACAGAACGCATTCACAAAGTAAGTGCATTCATATTTCATCAATGAACATGCATCAGTTGAAAAACACTCACAGCTTCACCTCTAACGATGTGGTTTGCTGCACTCAATATGCAGAAGTTTCCAGTGGCACAGGCAGTAGAAATTGAATAGTTGGGCCCCATCCAACCCTATAATTTTGTATGATCACATTTTAGATCCTTATCAAAAAGATGACATGAACATGTCTATATCAAAAGTTACCGTTACCAGATCCATCGCAAGCATGGCAGAACCCATATTTGTAGTTGCAAAAGGTACACAAAAAGGGTTCATCTTCCTGTAAGAGATCCTTAGAGCCTCAATTGAATCAGAGAATACCTATAAAATCACGAAGAAGAGGAACTATTTAAAAACTACATCATTGCATGCAAGTCTTTGAACCCTCACGAATGGTTGATTGAACGCTGTGAACAGTATTGCAGAGAGCAAGAATGATGAATAATCTCCAAAAAATTGACAATGGTTGCCAAAAGTACCATACATTGGTGGATAGTGTCTGACAAAGGAGGTGACATACAATGTAGTGCCATATCAATTGTTTAGAGCAGATTGGTAGTGACATTATAATAGCAAATATCACAAATACAGAAGTGATTTTTCCATGAGAATAAGTAGGCAGGCTCGCACATGGAAAAGTAGTTATTGGTTTGTGTAGGATTCCAACTGAAACTTTTAGTACTATAACTAGAAATTCCTATTTTATTTGTTACTGACTCGACCATAGACCAATTCCACTTTTATTGGGAAGTATTAAACACACCCATAATTCTAAGTTTCAAGGTACTCCTACCAAGAGACATTTCAGATCCAGGACATCCCAATTTGATGAAATGAAATTTACTAAGAATCCATCATGCTGGTGCATGGTGATATTATCTTATAGCACATATAGACAGCAGATGATGTTACAAAATATGGAGATTATTCGACAAAGTTTGTTGTCATAATAACATCAGAATCTTTGAACAAACATCTACTACTCATTATCAAATGTGTCAAAGACAAGGAGCTTAGAGTTACCTTCATGCCACCCATTGCCGAGCCAATTAATACTCCACATTTTGTTTTATCCAAATCATTCATCACATCTTCTGTAATTCCACCATCCACCAAGGCTTTTTTGCCTGCAGTTAGCATGTAAAGCATGAATTTATCCATCCTCTTTGACAATTTTGGTGCAACCAATCCATCAGTTGAAAAATCCTTGACTTCTCCAGCTATTCTCTGGAAAAGTGAAGCCCCAAGCCAAAAAGACAAAAGGGGAAAACAAAAGGTTATCGTAAGATAAAATTTTCATCACAAAACAAGAAGAGAGAATTGTCTCAGAAAATTTACAGTTGGAAACTGAGAACAGTCAAACGACTCTATCTGACTTATGCCGCTGACCCCTTCAAGCAGATTATTGTAAAATTTATCTACATCATTGCCAAGGGGCGAGACAACACCCATTCCAGTCACCACCACTCGCCTATGTTTTGTAGCAGGCTTCTTCTTAGTCACAACTTCTTTAGCTGGTTGCACTGCTACAGCCATGGCTTCCCCTGCAAGTTCACATCAGTTCCACTCCAAATGGTTAGACATTGATTGTGAAGCAAACGTAGGATGGCAATGATTTATGTACCCATATACTTATTCCAACACTAAGCAAACCTGGCTTACATATTGCTTAAAGATTAAGCACAAGAATTCCATAGTACAAAGGCATAATGAGCTAGTCGTGATCGTGGAGATCGTACACTATCTTCTGTTATAGCTTGCAAGTCTCAATTTCAACCATATTGATCATTTACAGTACTACAGAAGTTGGGCATTGGAAAACAGTAACTATATATCTCTGAAATTCGATATCAACAACAAAGGAAAAATAAATGAAAGTTATACAGTATCTGCAAATACGATCGTAATTTGGGAACTCCGACTAAGAATGGACTACGAAATAAAATTAAAATAGAAAAACAGAAAGTAGGTGGAAAATCACAGCATAAGATGTAACGCCAACACAAAATCAAGTTCAAGAAGCACAAAACCAAGCATATTCACTTCGAGGATATTAAAAATTCATATAACTAATAAAGAATAAGTCCTAAGCTGGCAAGGACTAATCCAAACAAAGTATTAGAGACAAACAACATTAACTGAAATCCGAAAATAAAAACAAGAAAAATAATTTAAAAATAACAAGAGGAGGAGGAGGAGGAGTAACTATGAGGAAGCAGAAGAGAAGAAAGCATGAAAAGAATACCAGAAGCTGAAGAGCGATTAAGGCGTCTCTGCTTGCGATTGAGATTTGTGGATGGACAGAAGAGGCCATTGGAGGCGTAGTAGTGACTACAAGGCTCAAAAGCCAAACATGAGCTCATTAAACCTTGAAAGCTCGATCCGCTGAAGCAAGACACGAAGCGTCCAGAGACACCTCCGTGGCTGCCGCCGCCGACGTTAAAAGTCGAAATGGTGGAGGAGTTGCATTTAGCGAGGAGAGACCTTCTCCGGCGGCTGAGGGAAGGCGAAGAGTCACCAGAATGTCCCTGGGCGCAAGTGACGGACATGCACGCGGCCACCAGCCACGTGCACAGGGGAGATGAAACTGATGCTAGCCCCGCCATTTAACACTCGATAGAAAGAACCGAACACTAACAACTAACAACTAACAACACTATAAGCCAAGCGCTCAAAAGAAGAATCAAAGGGAAAGAGGGAAAAGGCAAGAAGAAAAATAGGGAAGCAGTTGCATTGGATCTATGAGTGTATCTAGTTGTGTGACACACAGTGTTTGTGTGTTGAGGAGTTGGGGGGGGGGGGACCTCTTTTTGAAGATGCCAAGTATTTGACTCTTGCTGGGAATACGAGTGCCTGCCAAGTGCTCTCTCTCTCTCTCTCTGTTTCTTCTTAGCGTTTAAGAGGGAGAGTGGAGTGGAGGTTCGAAACTGCTAATGGAGGAAGAAAGCCAATAGATCAGCCTAACACTTAATGGAAAGTGGGGATTTAATTTTCCTTTATTTCATGTTTTATAAAGTAATTTATACACTCCAAAATGACTTTTGTGGCCTTTTTTTTAATACATTTACGTAAGCACCCCTCTCTTTTCCAAAATTTAAATTAATTATTTTTTAGAGACAGTAAATTAATTTTTAAAAAATATTTCCATTAAATATTATATTATTACAATTAATAAATATTATTAATCGTGATAACATACTGCAGTCCGCAGGGATTAATGGGAGAGAGGCACAGTGACGATTGCCACGTGTCTTCGTTGTATCTTGGTCGTCCTGGATCGTATCGGCATCGCACGTGAGTAGAGGCCGTTGGATTAATAATTCAGGTTTTTAAAATTAACCATTATCAGAAACTACTCGCCGTTTCGTCCGTTCAACGAACATGTCCAACTGAAAATCTTGCAAGTTGAAAGACAAATAGACTAATTTAATCAATGCATATTTCTATTTCTCTTTTCCAATTTTATTGACTAAAAACTTGGGCCGTACACGTTTCAAGCAATGAAGTGGACAAACCACCGAATCTTACGACTTTAAGCTTCAGTTTTTTTTAATGCCGTTAAATATATTAGCTTTCTTTATATTATATTTATATAAATAATAGCTTATTTCGCAATCAACTAATTGTATTAGCAGTTAGCTGATTCTATCAATTATTAATTGCTAGGTGATTATATCAATTAATTTAATTAATAAATTGTATTAGCTGTTATCTAAAAATATTTAATAAAATTGACTATTTAGTATTAACTATTTATGTCGTGTATGATTTAAAATATTCATTATTTGTTAAACAAAACATGAATACATAAATAAGCATTATTTAAAAGGCATTATTGTATAAAAATAAAAATTTATAAACAATTCAAATATATTACGACAGGGCATAGTAAGCATTGTTTTGTCCACGCACGACATGTAAAATGGTCAACTCATACTTTTGTCGTGACGAAGTGATTGTGTTCGTAATGCCAACAGATTAGTGGAGTGCGAAGGACAAGTAAAAATGCTTATGTTCATTTTAGTTTTATGCATATTTTATATATTTGTTCCTACTTTCAGGCCTTACACGTTTATTATGCAGCTCTTGTCGTACCAGCTCGCAAGAAAGGCGTACTGAGTTATTGAATTCTCGTATCTATTACAGAAACTACAATTAAAGATGTGACCTATTGCTTTACATAATTATTAACAAACGTATTATACGCATTTCTTTTAATTTGTGTATTAGTAAAAACTTCTTTATTATACGCATTTCTTTGTTTTGCAGGGTTACTTTTGCATTTTTTAGAAGAGTTCCAAATTACGACTGGTCTGAATTAAGTTAAACATTAGTTCCTGAAAAGTTTGGGACGTGTTATGATCTAAGTATAGCTATACAAGGAAAATCTGGAGAGCGCTACAAGCAACTTTGAACACTTATTATTCAACTGATTCTTGGGAGGAAACTATAAGTTAGTTAGTGGAAGTGAGGATGGTAAATCAGTAAGATTACAAAGCACTTGAGGTAAGTTGGGCCACAATGATTTACCAAAAAATGAATATAGGCCCAGGGTTCAGAAATAGCTTGAATAGCAAGAAAGTGTGTTTTGGTAAGCCAAAAGTGGAAAGCCAATTATACAGTGACCCAGTTCTGAGACAAGCCATTGATATCTGTAGTCAAAACTGGTAAGCCAAAACTCTGGTTTTTCTAACCAAAAGTCACGAGTTTCTTACTTCACCACAAAAGCAGAGTAGTCCCCTGTAACATCCAACTGCCGAAAACACGATATGACAATAACATCGTACGAGAAGGACACGCAACTACCAGGTACCGGCCCAGCCCTTTTGTTCAAGGACCTATTTCAGCGTTCTCCATAGTAGTCCATTCACCAACAACGATGTACTAGGAGGACCATTTGTCGCATAAGAGAACCAGTGTTCTTATGATGTCACATTTCTTCTAGTCTAAGCAAGGCAGGTTTGCGCAACCAACTCGCACAAAATTTCAGTGAAGAGTAAGTAGATCGTTGCTGCTAAACGTTGGATACAAGGTTGACTAGCCTCCGTCCGTTGAAGTACTCGCATCTCACGTTAGATGTGTCAGATGATTTACATTTGTTCTTCAAGCAACTAGCAAGAAAGTCTATAAAAATGTTCTTCACGCGTTCAACGTTGAAAGAACAATGACAGTAAGTGCTTTCCATGTTGAGTCCATGTCTTGTTTTTAATTCTGAAACATCGCCAACAAGTTTTTAATACTGAAAATGCCCCCGTGGATAAGAGGATCCGTTAATGATTGAAGTGAACAGGGATGACAATTGCACATCAAATCTTTTGTTTCAGTTACTCTGTTTTAACTTTACGAAGTGGAAGAAGAAACGGTAGACATGCAGAAAATTTATATAATGGATAACCTGACAGATTTAATGGCAAAAGTAATGCTTAGTGATAAATTTATATGGTGTCGATTCTCATCTAGCCTGAAAAAAACGTAAGCAACATAAAGCGGCAAGATAGAAAAGAATGATTAATTATCAATTAAATCTTCAAGTGAGAGAATTATGAAGAAATTCATAACATGCAGAAGAAGAGAGATGTGAGGTGAGCGAGAAAAGAAAGAGAGAAAATATTCTTTGTATTTTTTGTCTAATTTTTCCTTAAAATTCTTCGGTTTTTTTTAGTAGTAAAATTCTTCTATCCTTTTCCGTGATTTTTACTTTAATTTAGAAGTTTTTCACGTAAAATCTGTGTGTTCATTAATATTCTTTCAGTCCTATTTAGCTTCGTATTAAATCTCATCCATATATTTATATAGGGCCCACGTAAATGTGTGTATAGATTTAATAAAACATGATAGGAACATCATAACTGAAATAGGAGATCTGATCCATGACAATTGATCAATTAGACTATCCCTAATTTCAATCCAATTAGGTTAGAACACTTTAAAATTCAACTGACTGAGGGTAAAATAATATAATTACCAAAATTAACAAAATAATTTTATTTTAATCAATTAATTCTTTAAATTTTTAATAAAACAATACCATTTTATTAGGTTTTAATAAAAAAACATCATTTTATCAAAATTAATTTAAGCCATTTGAATTAATCGAACCAACTTTTTCATGTTTGATTTCAATATAGATTCAATCAATGTGATTTTGACTCATTGACTTCAAATTAAATTTTACCAAATTACTTCTACAACATCAACAATACAGTAAAACCTCTATAAATGAATATTGTTGGGACTTGAAAATTTATTATCTTATACGGGGTTATTAATTTATCGATAAATTAATATTTATTAATTTATAAAATAATTTTTATTTTGTACATTATATTTGTTAAATTA
>JANKOE010000008.1:2749084-2765355 GCA_026284465.1 Erythroxylum citrifolium
ACTGTATTTTATAATCCAAGGTGCTTACTTTCACCATCACTGCTTGAACTGAGGGTTAATAGTTATGGAATGTTAATTATATTTCAATTTAACAGGGCAAGTCCAGCTGAATTTGTAGTTCCCTTCTCCAAATATAATAAAGCAATGTACACGCAAGTGTCTCTTGGCATGAGATTTAGGATGATGTTCGAGACTGAAGAATCAGGAGTTCGTAGATACATGGGTACAATTACTGGTATCAGTGATTTGGATCCAGTCCGGTGGAAGAATTCACAATGGCGCAATCTGCAGGTACTATTATAGTTTGTTGAGACTATTTCTTCATATCGGGATAGTTTTCCCATCTGTGAAGTATCATAAATATTTGTGTGTGTGTGTGTGTATGCTCATATATTCATTAATTGGATTACTTTAACACACTTTTATCTGTTAGGTTGGGTGGGATGAATCAACTGCTGGTGAAAGGCCAAGCCGTGTATCTATTTGGGAGATTGAGCCGGTTGTAACTCCGTTCTATATATGTCCTCCTCCATTTTTCAGATCAAAGTTCCCTAGACAGCCAGGGATGCTAGGTAAATTAGATTTATCTAGTTGCTCTATTTGCCAACTTATTGTTGTATCTAATCATGCTTCTCCTCCTCTCTTTTTCTTTTTTGTTATCTTTACCATGGTTTATAGTTAATTACTTTTGGGGAACGAAATGAGATCATCTTAATTTTTATGGGTTCAGCAAGGGTTTCTTTTGTTGATTTTCCCAAAATCAAACGAAGATGGCCCAGGAGGGTTGGGTTGGTGAGATATCTTGTTTGTTGCTCAATAAATTCTGTGTATGAGTAAGCTAAAGAGGAATACACAATGTAGGGTTTCTCCTTTTGGCATTAGTAGCTCCATAGACATCCAACATGTTCTGCCTATGGGTTAGCTAAAAAGAGATTTAATTTGCATTTCCCTGAGTTAAAAATCAGAGTTCCATAAATTTATTTGCAATACATAGTATCATATTTTCCTCATTATTGATCTAATTTTAGTTCTTATTTAGATGATGAGTCAGACATTGAGAATGCTTTCAAAAGAACCATGCCATGGCTTGGCGATGACTTTGGCATGAAAGATGCACCAAACAATATCTTCCCTGGTTTGAGTCTAGTCCAATGGATGAGCATGCAACAAAATAACCAGTTTCCAGCTGCTCAGTCAGGATTCTTCCCATCTATGGTTCCTTCCAATGCTTTCGGTGCTGAAGATCCATCGAAGTTGCTGAATTTTCAAGCCCCTGCACTTTGTACACCAAATCTCCAATTTAATAAACCAAGTGCACAAAGCCAAGGCAGTCAATTGCCACCATCTCCAATGGGATGGAATCAACAGCAACAGCTGCAACAATTATTCCAGAATCCTATCAATCAACAGCAGCAGACTTATGGCCAGCAACCACAGAAGCAACCTTATCCTCCTCAGCAACAGCAGAGCCAACCCCAGCAACCTCAGCAACAGCCATTGAACCAGCAGCAGCAACCAGTGTCACAAGAACATCAAATACGGCAACAGTCACAACCATTACAGCAGCAGTCATTACCGTTACAGCAACAGTCACTGCCATTACAGCAACAGCAGCAGCAGCATCATCAACAGCAACATCAGCAGCAACAGCAGCAACAACAACAGCAGCAACAAATATTCCAACCACTTCCTGTGAGTAACGGTATGGTTGTGCCAAACCAGATGCCAAATAAAAATGCACAGCAACCAGGTGTATACTCTCAGCTTCAGCAGCAGCAACAGTTACTGGCTAGCAATCCTCAGTCCCAGAGTGTCCTTTCTAATAAGAGTTCTTATCAGCTGACCTCCTTGCCTCAAGATACACAGTTTCAACCACTGGATCAGCAATCTAGCCTTCTGCAGAGACAGCAGCTGACACAATTGCAGCAATCACCTCTATCATTGTTACAGCAAAGTGTATCACAAAGAGCACAGACACATCCACAGGTGCAACAACTATCACAAGCTGGTCTCTCAGACCAACAACTTCACATGCAGATGCTGCAGAAATTGCAGCAACAGCAACAACAGCAATTGGTGTCTCCGACAAACTCACTTTTGCATCCTCAGCAGCAACAATTACAACAGCAGACTCATCAACAAAGCCAACAGCCTCAACCCTTGCCCCTGCCACAAAGTCAGCAACAAGCAGTCAGCAGCAACGGCTTGTCAGCAGCATCAATGATGCAAGTGCATTCATTTCACACGAACCAGCCACCAAACCTGCAGAAACCACCTATAGCACTTAAAGCGCATTCCACTATTACAGATGGAGATGCTCCATCTTGTTCAACCTCTCCCTCTACAAACAATTGCCAGGTTTCACCTTCAAACTTTCTGAACAGAAATCAACCGCCACCTACAATATTGATGGCAGATTCAATAGTTGAGCCTCCAGGTAATCTGATTCAGGAGCTTCATGGTAAGTCTGATATCCGAGTTAAGCATGAATTTTTCAGCACTAAAGGGTCAGACCAACTTCAACTGAAATATAAAGGCACCATAACTGATCAATTGGAAGCTTCCTCTTCTGGAACGTCATATTGCCTAGATGCTGGTGTCATGCAGCACAGTTTTTCTGTTCCTACCTTTGGATTGGATGGTGATGTCCAATCTCATACTCAGGGCAATCTTCCTCTTGCTGCTAGTATTGACAATCTGGCACCTGATACTTTGTTATCAAGGGGATATGATTCTCAGAAGGATCTTCAGAACTTGCTTTCAAACTATGGCGGTAACCATAGAGATATTGAGACAGAGTTATCTACTGCTGCCATAAGCTCCCAATCATTTGGTGTGCCGAACATACCTTTGAAGCCAGGTTGTTCCAATGATGTTGCCATCAATGATACTGGAGTTTTGAATGGTGGGTTGTGGGGAAACCAGACACAGCGTATGAGAACATTTACGAAGGTTTGTCACCCCCATTTAATCTCTCACATGTGAGATTGCTATTACCTCCTTTAGGTTTAAGATAGAAGTTATGGGCAATTCAGGGCTAAGATGCATAACTTTTGCTTGTCACTTCGCATAAATCATCAGACTGCTTATTATAATTCGATTCTTGTCTGCAATGTGTTTTAACTGATACTCAATGTGTAGCAGTACGACCTCTGGCAACCTGTTTACATCGTGGAATTATTTGCTTAATGAGCAGAATTAGTCTATAACTGATACTAAGTATCGAGCAGTGCTACCATTTTTTGGCATTTGGTAGCAACAAACAAACATTGTTTCTAATTGACAGCATGATTATCTTAGTTTCTTCATTCTGGTACCTGACACTGGCTCTTGATTTTGAAGGTTCAAAAGCGTGGGTCAGTTGGAAGATCTATTGACGTCACCCGGTATAAAGGGTATGATGAATTGAGACATGATCTAGCTCGCATGTTTGGTATTGAAGGACAGCTTGAAGACCCTCAAAATTCTGACTGGAAACTAGTTTTTGTGGATCATGAAAATGACATACTCCTTGTTGGCGACGATCCTTGGGAGTAAGTAAAAGGGCTTAAATGTATATAAATGTTAGTACTTCTTCCGATATTTATGTTCATAGTTGGTTGCAATTTTTTATTGGTTGCAGGGAGTTCATAAGTTGTGTTCAGAGCATAAAGATACTGTCAACTGCTGAAGTACAGCAGATTAGCTTGGATGGTGATCTTGGCAATGTTCCAGTTCCTAATCAAGCTTGTAGCGGGACTGAAAGTGGGAATGCTTGGAGGGGCCACTATGACGATAACTCAGCTGCCTCGTTTAATAGATAAACATCACTACTTGCTGACTGTATTTGTTGCAGATCAACCGAAGAATGCTATACATGGCGGTCCAAGAGTAGTTTAATCTCCAAACTAGTGATTGTAATCTTTCATGATATTAAGTCATCTGTGGTTCTCCAGGCTGAGCATTCCGGGATGGCTCATGCACTGCTCGTTGTGCATGATCATTCATAAGCACCTTCCACTAGTAAAACTTTTGGCGTCGTAGGGTAAGATTTTCGACGACCTACAAAGGTAGGATTCTTTAAAATGCAGCAGGAAGCTGTTGCAGCTAATGATGTATTATGTGATCATCTAGTTCGAAACAAACAGACTTGACATTAGTTGTAAATGCCATAATGTGAGAACTAACGTCTTTAGGTGTTCCCTGTTCATTTTGTTAATAGTCCGTTTACAAAATGACAAACAACAGAGTGCCAGGATTTATTACCTCTCCTTTATTCCAAAGGTACAAACTGAGAAAAGCGATCGTTATAGATTGCTACTAGACACGTGAAAGATTTAAGCTACTCGTAAGGAATGTTAAGCAATTCAGTTTGGAACATCACATATGTGTTCAAAGACTCCTTTGATAATTCATAAGCCTTTCAGTAACTCGATCACAAAATTCCTTGGTACACATTAGGCATATTAAGAACAACTATGAGAGTACGGCTATCACATCGGATGCCCTTAAAGCAATATAGTTGCTACCATCACTGCCCTTGAAATCGTTCCCAGCATATTTCGAGTACAGAACCGTGTTCCCCGGTGAGAGGGACAATGGCTTTCTTTTACCTTCCTCGCCCACAGTGCCTGGCCCAACTGCTATCACCTGTTTATGCAGAAGATCCCACATCAATTATAACATACGTTAAGGTAAACAGACTAAATTTTATAAGTAGATCTTTATATTACCGTTCCAAACGAAGGTTTTTCCTTGGTTGCCTCAGTCAGCAACAGACCGCCAGCAGTCTTCTCCTCAGCCTCTGCAACCTGCAATCATTGACAAGCACGATGTCACATGTTGAGGTGTTTGTAAGATAATGATCAATAAACACCCCTATTGCTGCAAACAAAATGAACCTCAAAAGTGTGCTCGACAACAACTTAAATTGGCAACTAATCCCCCAAAAGCAGCTCATGGAAGAGCATCTGACAATCACCTTTATTAATACTCTATCATTGAGAGGCTTGAGATCTTTGACATCATCTGTCTCAAGTATACCAACAATATCATCCTCTTTCAGTATAAGATGTTTTGAATTATTGAAGTCTATTTCAGTGCCCGCATACTTGGAATAGACAACCTGGGTGCCAGCCTGTGGGGCAAAATGGTTAGTAAGAAGAAGCCAGAATGAATAAGTGACAGAACTCGGTACTTGATAGCAACCTTTAAGCTAATGTCCACTTTGGTGTTTCCAATAGTTTTCCCTTCTCCAATAGCAACCACCTCACCTCCTTGAGGCTTTGTTTGGGCAGAGGTTGGGAGTAAGATTCCACCATCAGTCTTCTCGTCAGCGCTCTTGATCTTGACCAATACTCTATCTCCCAAGGGCTTAATTGAAGTGTACTACAGATTTTTTTCAATAAAGAAAAGTTATGTAAGCGAACAGAAGTGTGAAGGAAACAAAGACTAACATGAATTACAAGTTGAAATTCACACTAGAAATTCTATAATTGGAATAAGACCAGTACATAAAGCTTTTGAAAGAGTGTACAACAATGAATTTTCAGATCAATTCATCTATCAGTAGCGATGGGGCAATTTGTAAAGACTTGAGTTTCAGGCTAAAGGAACTTAAAGTTTACCCAGTTAAAACTGGAATAAAAATCTATCTCAAGCAGCAGCGCCTCACATAACACTTCATACATATTTAAACCAAAAACTTCTAGGATGTAAACTAGCTTTTCAAGACTCGCGCCGTTCCATTTCAGATAGAAAAACGAACTCAGGAATATAAAATCCAATTCACAGTCTTCTCCTCAATTAAATAACTCACAAATTTGACCAACTTCTCCTACATCCAAAAACCAAAACCACCCGAACTAATAATAGAAATGAAACATCAAAAACCAACAAACAAGGGATCGACGCTACCTTAGGAGCGACAACAGTTGCAGCTTTGACGACCAAGCCTCGAAATGACCTCTGAGATAAACCTCCAGCAGCTTTCAAGCTCCCAAAAGATGCAAAATTTACATTTGCAGGTCTTAGCCCTTCGAAAGACGTCAGACTTCTTGCAGTAACCCAGACTGATGATGCCGTGAGCTGTGCAGCCGCCATTTCTGTGTTCCCCAATACCAAAATAAACAAAAAAAATCAGGCCGAATCTGAAATCTAAGAAATAAATTCATCACCAAAAGTTGTAGTTAGTTACCTCAAACAAAGTAAGCAGACTTAGTTGGCGAGAGGAAGGTAATATACTACAAGATATAAACCCTAGAACTAAACTAGTGCAAGTGGGAGGATGGGTTTTATTACGGCAAGAAGTGATAAGAGACTTCTAGAATTTTCAATCTTGCGTGGGACTGACCCTCACGCGCTCCATTCGAACAAAGAACTGATCATTGCAGAAGACAAAAAGGTCGTTTCCAGGCCCAATAGTGAGAATTGACTATTTGGGCCATAGTGAGCCCATTAGGCTTATTTATCACATATTTTTTATTTTTTAAAATTAAAAACATCGTTCTATTTATTTTAAATATTATATTATATTATATTTAAAATTAAAAATTTCAAAATTAAATATTAAATATTATATTTTATAATATAAACATGTAGATTTTTACATATGATATTTAATATTAAATATTAATAAAAATTTAATTTATGCTTTGCTCATGGAATTTTGACCTTCTAGAAACAAGTCAAAGCTTAGTGATCGCTACTAGGCATTGGGGTCAGGGCACGTGTCGAGTTCTTTAGCTTAGGACTACCGAAACCGCGACAGCGTGTAATGTCTTAATCCTTATCAGCCGATCCCTGCGGTTCCACGTGTAACTTCCGGGTTCCCAACCCGACGGCATTAACCGAAACTTTTCTCCAAGTCGCTACGTGGCAGTCTCGGCCAGTTCCACATCTCCTCTGAGCACATGCAAACGGTCCATTTCTCATCATTCACGAATCCTAATATAAAAGCCACGGAACATAGCGATGGAGGATGAAGAAATGGCGAGAAAGAGTGGCGGTGGCGGGAGACAGAGAGGGAACGGCCGTTACAAGGGGGTGAGGATGAGAAAATGGGGAAAGTGGGTAGCGGAGATACGGCAACCGAACAGCAAAAGAAGATTATGGTTGGGATCTTACAGCACTGCCGAAGAGGCAGCCAGAGCTTACGACGCTGCAGTTTTATGTCTACGAGGACCATCGGGGATTCTCAACTTCCCATCTAACCCGCCGGATGTTCCGGTCGGAGCAGAGTTGTTGCCATCGCAGATTCGGGACGTTGCGCTGAGGCACGCGCGAAGGGTTCCGGTGGAGCAGCAGTCGATGAAGGAACAGGAAGAGTTCATGGTGGGTGGAGAGCATGGAAGTGGAATAGGGAGAAGTCTGGAGGGGACATATTATCAAACACATGGTGTGTGGAGTGTTTAAGACTCACTGATCAGACTTGTAAGGTATATAAATTTCAAAGTTTAACAGGAGTCTTGTAAGGTATATAATGTTCATTTTACCCATAGCAAAGGGGTCAAATATGGTCCGGTGAGAAAGATGAGGGGAGATTTTCTGTTCAAATCTTACTTTTATCAACTCTGTCCAACGCACAATACGATCAAATATGAATGAGAATCCTCTCCTCTTTCGTTAACCATGTCCAACCAATTGAAAGGCCATTCTTTCTTTTTCCTTTCGTGAAACAAAGAATCGCTATAAAAATGGAGGGGAACATGAACCGAGTTGACGTTGTTTGGCAATAAATGGTGAAAGCTGATGCCTTGCTATTAATATCTTACGCAACTTGAGGACATCCACAGCATTGTCCTTCCTTAATTTTTCATATATAAACCTCGTTCTTCAGCTTTAAGCAGTCGATGTAAAATCGCTCCAGGATTTTACCAATTCATGAATGTAAAACGCCAAGATGTTCACTTCATGGACGAAAGTGATTCTCATTGTGAGTGCAGCGATTTTAGGCTCATGTTGTTCAGCAGGAAATGTTGACTATGATTCAAGAGCTCTAATCATTGATGGTGTTCGAAAAATTATCATCTCAGGATCTATTCACTACACTCGCAGCACTCCTGAGGTATGAATATTTTGCACGTTTTGAAAACACCACCCCCTTACTGAAATCGAACAGTTTATTCACTTTGACACCAGGAGCTGAGCCTGTAAAACTAGACTTGCAAGGAATGGGAAAAGGTCATGCCTGGGTAAATGCAAATAGTATCGGGCGTTACTGGGTTACACAGATCGCTGATCCTGCAGGTGGATGCCAGCCCTCGTGCAACTACCGTGGAACAAATAATAACATTACTTTATGCTACACAAATTGTGGAGAACCCACTCAAAGATGGTAGGTAGTCTGTACATACAGTTGAGTTTTGGACATTACTGCTTTAGATGATCAAGTTGTGAAATGATCTGGTCATGTGTTTGGCTATTTGCATGATCAGGTACCACGTTCCAAGATCGTTTCTGAACGAGGGGCCGAACACGTTGATCTTGTTCGAGGAAGCGGGCGGAGACCCTTCTAATGTTCACTTCGAGATTGCTGGGCCCAAGTAGTTGACGAAGTTCAACCACTTTTTTGTTCTGAACCCTATTAGACAAGCTGTATGTATCTGCACAAAAGTATTGAAAAATTGGAGATAGATTAGACCTCATGTTTACAGAAATAAAAATATAATTTTTTAGTTTGATTTTTAAAATTTTTAAATTTTTAAATATATGAATACAATAAAATATAGATCTAAATAGTAACTTAATATTATTTATAATAAGGTTTAGCATTTTTAATAATTGTCATTAATTCTAATTAAATATTAATTGAGTCTAATTTAGACGTAACATCTCGTATTGTTTTTATTTATTAAATATCTTATATTTAATTCTAATTATTTTTCAAAATTGAGATGAAATTCAACTTGATTAAATAACTCTTTTTTTCAAAAATCTTTCCATATTCGTGACCTATTAGATTCCTAAATATGTTGACAACAGATATAAACTATAGCTTAAAATCTTATTCAAGATTGGATATAAGTTAAACTTTTTTAATTAGATAATTTATGTTAACAAATCAAAATTAATGTTTAACAATGATTATGATTACCCAAATATTAAGAATTTCAAAATGATTTTAACTAATATTTATGTGCACGATTTTCCTATTTAGTTCAATCATTTCATCGTAATATTCTGATTAAATATAAAGCATTGAATTAATTTTTGTTGTATTTAATTCCATTCATATTAGTTCTCTTCTATTATCGATTAATTTTATGAATGATATTTAAAAACTATTTTCAAAGTATTATTTTATCTCAACTAAGAAAATTTTTAATCAATATTAATAAATAAAGGAAACATTCTCCTTAATCGTATTAGTGTGATGAATCCAATATTGATAACTCAATTACCTCCATATATTATATATTATATTCAATAACTACATATTAATCTGTCATTTATAAGAATAAGCCATATGCAACAAGAAGTCATAAAGATCTAAAGTTAAATGATTACTTATACAATCATCAACGTGATAATTTCTATAAACATACAAGTATTGTTTCAAATGAAACTCGTATTTCTAGCAAGCATCCTTATGTTTATTTAAGTATTTTTTATACTTTATTGTCATCTATTTCCTATATAAGAAAAAAAACACGTGTTATTATTTCTAGTTTCTACTCAATTAATATCAAATTTTAATAAAATAATAATTATGAACAATTAAATAATAATACATACATGTAATATGAATCTCGCTAATATCATCATAATCTTATTTGCAATGTACATTTATCATATGAAATTTATGTTATATATTAGTTTATTAAATAAATATTCATAAAATAAATAACATGTTTAAGTAATTATGTTATAAATTTTACAATTAACCGATAAATTTATCTAAAAAAATCAAATAACATCAACGTATCGATACTAAAAGAATTATATGCTACAAATAAATATAGAATAAAACTTTTAACCAGACAAACGTTTAATTTTATATAAAAAATTAAAAACCTTAATCTATTTTCAACCATCAATATTTAATTATGCTCAAACCCTACATCTCAGCTAGATTTCTATCGAGTGTTGTTATTGTTGTTCAATACCTAAAATGTAAGAAGCCATTAGAGTTCATATCCAAGATAATAAATTAAAAAGAGACTAATCTTTTTAAGTTTTATTTTATTTTAGTATTTAAATTTTTAAAAGTATTTCATTTATTTCTTTATATATTGATGAAATTTAAAAAAATTTCTTCAACAAAACCATATGTTGTGATCGAGAGCTAGTCAACTGAGTTGAAAGTTCTATATATATCGACAAATTGATTATCTTGTGTTTTCACTTTCTATTTATATCTGAATAGTTAGTTATGCATGCTCAGGAATTCCATAAACATCGTTGTTGAGTTCTTCTCTCTTTTCCCTATATAGACCTCCTTCTGCAGCTCCAAGGATTTACGGATGTAAAACCAAAGATGCCAAGTTCTTGGATGAAACTGATTCTTATAACGAGTATAGTTCTTGTATGTTCGTATTGTTTAGCAGGCAACGTAGATTATATGATGTAAGAGCACTCATCATTAATGATCAGCGAAGACTTATCATCTCAGGATCCATTCATTATACCCGCAGTACTCCTGAGGTACCATTGTAAATGTTTTCGTATTATACTTACGTGTTGTTACGATGTATTTAAGAATTTATATATTCTGACTAGCAAAATTTCTTATTATTTGCCATTTATTACTCTGTGCATTCTACACAGATGTGGCCTGATCTAATCAGAAAGGCAAAGTATGGTGGCCTTGATGCAATCTCCTCTTTCATATTTTGGAATGCTCATGAGCCTCAACCTAATCAGGTACGATACGTTGCTATGGCCTTTACATAATATCAGAAACTAATGACTTTTGGCTCGTCAATGCTGTATAATTTCAGTGGCAACCTAGACTTTGTACAGTTCTTCAAGCTAGTTCAAAAAGCTGGACTATACGGAATTCTCCAAATTGGTCCTTACATCTCTGCTGAGTGGAACTTTGGGTAATCTCAAGTTGTTTCTTTTCCCACAAATTCAGATTCTTCTTAACACATGTTTATGGTAATGCAACGAGTTCTACATATATACTTCTTTTTTTTTTGCATTTATGGCTTTGGCAGGGGGTTGCCTTTGTGGCTACTTAAAAATCCAGGCATCAAATTCAGAACAGACAGTGATGTTTTCAAGGTTTTGTTGTTCTGTAAAATAAAATGCTTAGGTTTGTACTTTTTCTTCAATGATTATAATAAGAAAAATAAACCTCAACAGACTGAGATGCAAAGGTTTACAACTCATATTGTGAACATGGCAAAATACGAGAAACTATTCGCTTCTCAGGGAGGACCTATAATTCTCGCACAGGTATGTCCATGACCATCCATCTGAGGCTCACACATAACAAGATTGGAGAAGAAAGAATCTGAGAATATATGCTCATAAAATAATAACAAACAGATAGAGAGCGACTATGGAAATACTGTGACGTACACAGCAGATGCAGGGCGGTCTTATCTTCAATGGGCTGCACAAATGGCTAATGCACAGAATATTGGGGTTCCATGGATTATGAGTGATCAGTCTGACATTTCTCTGCCATCCGTGGTATACTATATATAGTTCCCTTCTCTATTCCTTTGGTTTGTTGAGTTATTTCAGGGTCCCATAATATCACCATTTTTTATGCAGATCAATACGTTCAACGGGTACTATGGCCATCAGTTCGAATCAAACGATCCCTTTAACATTCCCAAAATATGGACAGAAGCTTATACCGGATAGTCAGTTCTCTTGATTACATAATCTCGTTTTAGAAAAACTCAGATTGCTTATCCAAAGCACACCCTGCCTGTAGGTACCAGAGCTGGGGTGATGCTGTAACATTTAGAACTCCTGAAGATTTGGCATATGCAGTTGCTCGATTTTTCCAAGCCGGTGGAGTGGTTCAGAACTATTATATGGTCCTATACTTAACACCCCCACTAGCCTTAATTGATGACTACTTCAAACATATGGAAAGTTTTCTACATTGTTTAATTTTTCTCTTTCGACTCACTTCAGTATCACGGAGGAACCAACTTTGGCCGTTCGGCCGGCAAATATGTTACCACTTCATTCGACTTCAATGCAGCAATCGATGAATATGGTAACGTTAAGTTATATTTTATTTTACCTTCAATTGTATAAAAAGTCCTATTGTAGAGATAATTGGTATATTTACCTTCTTCGAGTACGTTTTCCAGGGAATTTAAACCAGCCAACATGGGAGCACCTCAGACAACTACATGAAGCAATCAAAGTAGGGGAGTATATTCTTACTAGCAAGGATTGCACCATAACAAACCGTAAAATAATGAATGGATTTCAAGGAGGGGTTGAGGTAAGTTAAGTTCCAAAAAGAAGAAGCCAAATCAAAGCACTGATTTCGAACTTCATGCCAGCAAAAAAGATGGACAAGTAATGCAAGTTTATAATGCAAAGCAGCTAACGACATTCACGGTTAATTCTACTGGGGAGAGTTTCTGCTTCTTGAGCAATACACTAAGCGATCCCGAAGACGTTGAATTGGAAGCAGATGTGACAATCCATGTGCTTCCTTGGTCTGTTAGTATTATCCAGGATTGCAATAAACAAATCTTCAATACTGCTATGGCAAGACTGAAAATGGTTTTGTTTGTTCTTTTTTGCGTAGGAAACTAGAGTGCTGGCTTCTAATTAAATAAACCTGCAGTTAGACGTGTACAAAGTCACTAATACGGAAAGGCAATTGGCTGAGAATGATACTGCATATGCTAAACTCAGTTGGTCGTGGAGGGAAGAGTACATCCAAGACCAATTACAGGGAATCGGTACGCAGTCATCATATGAGCTTCTTGATCAAAAAACTGTAACTAACGACCAGACCGACTACTTGTGGTACATGACCAGGTACGTACGCAGGGTTGGCAACAGGTCAAATTTTTATTACATTCCTTGATCACTTGATACCGCTGATGTCACAAGGTTTATTCTTCATCTTGAATTCCAGTTTTGACAACGACGAGGACATCATACGCAATGTGACCCTTAGTGTAAATGTGACAGGAAATGCTATTTATGCCTTTGTGAATGGGATATATTTAGGTAAGTTCATTTGCATGTTTCCTTCTAACCCATCTAAGCTTATTACAATGTGTGTTAATTCGGCCTTAAATAACAGGTACCCAGTCGGATTATCATTTCTTCCAGTTCGAGAAGCCTGCTTCACTCAACCCCGGCAAAAACAACATCAGTCTCCTCACTGCTACAGTTGGATTGAGGGTATATTAATATACATATGACATTGCCGAGTAGATTAAACGATATAATCTATTACTTATTAGTGATGATTTGTCTTGACAGTGGGCTGGTGGACCTATTGAGGCATTAGGTGAAGGTATCGACGGAGGCCCTGTTAAGTTGATTGACGGGTATCAAACCGTTGATCTAACAGCACACCAGTGGAACTATAAGGTGATGATCAAACTGAACAATGTTTATATATCGAAACAATCTCCCTTCCTTTTTCTTTTCTTTTCCTCTTACGGTTTGTTTAACAATGTCTTTGACATAGGTTGGACTGAATGGAGAAACCGAGAAACTCTACGATCCCAAAACTCAAAGTGGCGAATGGTTAACTAACAAACTTCCTGTCGGGACTTACATGACATGGTATAAGGTAACTCCTCATGACTTGAACTATTTTCACAAGCGAAGGTATTACGTGGTTGCATGTTGCAATTGTTTGGCAACATTCATAATCATACATACGACCAACGCAGGGCAATTTTGAGGCTCCACCCGGAACTGAACCTGTAACGTTGGACTTGCAAGGAATGGGAAAAGGTCAAGCTTGAGCTTGGGTGAACGGGAATGGCATTGGCCGGTACTGGGTTGCTGCGATTGCTCCAAAAGATGGCTGCGAAGCCGCAACCACGTGCAACTACGTCGGAACATACGGTGGCGGAGTATGCCATACAGGCTGTGGCCAACCTTCCCAAAGATGGTACGTAAAAGAGTAAGTAAGGGACTCTCCGCTTGATGAGTTCTTGGATTATTACAATGTCAACGTATTAAACAAGAGACCAAGTTGTGAAATAACATTGACATGTAATTGCAGGTAACATGTCCCAAGGTCGTTTCTAGTCAGCGGACAGAACACGCTCATTTTGTTTGAGGAAATGGGGGGAGACCCCTCAAATGTTCATTTCGAAATTGCAAAGCAAAAGACTTTGTGAGAAATCGCAAAACAGCATTAAAGCTGTGATCTTTTGTTTTTTCCGTTAGCCGTAAACATATACATATATAGAGAGAGAGAGAGAGAACATATATAGAGAGAGAGAGAGAGGCGGATTCAGAATTTTTTTTTAGCAGAAGTAAAATTTTAATAAGGATAAAATTTTATTTTTAATGGAAGCAAAATTTGCAAAATTTTAATGGAAATAAAATTTTATTTTTTTACGAGGGCAAAACTTAAAATGATAATTTGTTTATAGGAAATTTATTGCTGTCCCCATTGTAGATCCGTCCCCGTGTATATATATACGATGCTATACCGAACGTATCCTTTTTAATCAAAAAACAGAGCCTTCTCATCCAAAAATCAAATGTTCCCAATCTCTAGATTATATTATGCAAAAATATGCGATCTAAAGAAAAAGAAAACTGTATAAAAGAGAATAATTCACTTCCAATTTTTCGACTTTGTCCATGCCAAGATAGCTTATATAATGATTCACTGGATGAATTTGTGCATCCACTAATTGATTTTCATCTAAATTGTTTAGAATGAGGTCGAAACGAGATATTTTTATGAACGATTTAAAATTTAATTAAATTCAAATGATATGTTGTTTTAATTTATTAATCTTTTAATTATTAAATAAAATAATATTATTGCTGCTTTGGAGAGATATTAACAGCAAACTCAAAGTGTTGACGGACTTAATCTAGTGGGATGATATGTAGATATTAGATGATTTTAGATCATAACTCAAACAAGAAATCTCATGATTTCATAAGCATACAAGATCCTACGCATGTCCATAAGAAGGGTAAAATGATATACTAACTTAAAACGCAATGAAATAACTCCTTGTACTATGACTTCTCCTTCTTCAACTTGTTGTGGTTGAAATGAATGGAGTTAATCGATCTCGTCACAACGCACTAAGGTCGGAACAGTTGCTAACTTGTGAAAGTAGCAATTCTTATGGTTTATCTACAATGCTCTTAATAAGTTTAACAACTATTTTATGGGAGAGTGCTTCAACGTATGAAGACTTGAAAGAAGTAAATGTTTTTGACTCAAAGATAGGGAGAAAAGTGTAGTATTCGACCAAAGAGAAAAACTCTCACAAAGAAAGTACGAAATTTCCTTTTATAGACCACCAAAAAGTGTCTTTGAAGAGTCATGACTTTTCTAAGAGTTATGTTTCTTGACGAAACATCATGACTCTTAGTCAAAGGACACATCCTTTGACAAATAGTCATGTATCTTCACTTAAAATCACGACGGTACACTCATTCTTGTACATGAACTCCTTTTTGGTTAAATGGTCACAACTATTGGCCGAAACAACACATCATTTCATCCAAAGTATATATACCTTGATGAAAAAGTGTCATATATGTTCATTCTAAGGCAAGGTACATGATGAATCTTCTCTATTGGCCGAATTCATCATTTCTTGGTCGAATTCACGTATCCATGCGGAGACAATGAATTTACGCTTTAAGTGCATGCATGGGAAGATGCATCATAGCGTGCTACAGCTTATGGTACGCCCTAGTGTCTATTATGCACTTAAAGACACTAAATTCCTTCATCTAGCATCACCAATTTTGTCCATTAAATTTTGGATTTCAACTCCAACTCATGCTCCTTAATTAGCTTTTCTAGCTTAACTAATGTGAACATATTTATAGCTAACTTCAATTCTTAAGAACCAAAGATGAGCTGAAGTAATTTCAATTGAGTCCAATTGAACTTATCTCCAGCTTTCTAGCTATTAACTAGTTTTAATAAGCTCCCACGATCTCACCTTAAGCTAGCTTTAGACACTTGAGCTAAGGAAAGTCATGTCAAGCTATTTATAGATTACATGAGCTTCATTGAGCTCCTTTAAGCTGAGGGTTAGCTTCTGACATGAAACTTAAGCACTTTCAAATACATCTTAGGGGGGCGCTTAGTTCACATAAGGTAATGAGAATGGTAATGAGAATGAATATAGTGAGTA
>JANKOE010000008.1:2779065-2800416 GCA_026284465.1 Erythroxylum citrifolium
GGCGATTTGATTTTGTACATGCAATTATGAGATAAGATTAAGGAAAGAAATATGTACGGAAGATCCATTGGGTAAACCGAAATGATTGGATTTTTTAATTATTAATTTTTAACAATAAAAATTATTAAGATAAATCAAATCGAAAATTTAAAGATTAAATAAAAAAGGTTAACTAATTCAATATTTTTACCGTTGAGTTGGTCTTGATCAGGCTTAAGATGATCTCATTATATTAAAAGAAAAATTGAGCCCATATGAGCCCACGAACTTTGAGACCAAAGAACATGTAAATTACTATGAACCCACCACAATTTTGCAGGCCCAAAGCACAAAGTATTCCCTTATTTTCCACTAATCAGAAAATAAGTCTATAAAGAATAAAAATAACGTGTGAAATATGTGTTAAATTTTAGAATCCTCTAGTGTTTTAAGACAAGTCTAACACGTAAACATATTACGTTTATTGCCCCTAGGAGACGGCGGTTGGTAGAGTGGGGGACATAGAGCTGAAGGGTTTTATGTTCGAATTTCCTTACTTACGCTTTTTCGATTCGTACAGGACTTGTCTAGTATTAAGTATCTGATTGGCGTAATTTACAGGCTATTACGTCAATTTAAAGATTTATTTAGTGCACGTCTAAAAATAGCGACTTTAGATTCTTTTTGAAAAAAAAGATTATATTTAAATTCCCCATAATTTTGCTAGCTATGATAGAGGGAAATTACTTTTAATAGACGAATAAACAAAGAGAAGTGAATAAGAAGAAGAAGGAAAGGAAGGAAAATAGTAAATTAAGCAAACACAATGGACCCACCCCACCAACTCGTCCCAAAGCAAGAAAATTAGATACTTTGCCTTGTAGACAAGGGCAAAGTACAAAAAAGGGTGGTTGGCATCCCCACCCTCTTTCAAGGGTAAAAGTGAAGGAAGGCTAAGAACGCGTGAAGGACCCTTCAAGAAGAAGAAGAAGAAAAAAATGTATCAAATCCAACAGGCTCTACCTATCTCACGCTTGAAGTTGAAAAACACTGCCAATTCTGATGCGTATCTATAATAAAATCTTCTGGTTATGAGACATGAACAACGTGACTAATATGAAGCGGGTTTGTTTATTTTCACTTTTATCGATTAGAGGATTCCAGAAACAAGCCCGCGCCTATCGATACTTTTCTCTCTCTTATGTATTATCGTAAACCTTGTGATGCATGTGAACTAAAGCTATGATTGCGACACGTTTCGCCAATATTCAAATGCGCGTGAGTTGAATTTGACATTGTCGGGAGGAAAGGAGAGCCATCTTTGAATAAGGAACTGTCCTCTGGTAATAAACTAAAGCTTTTTCTGATCGCGAGATAGTTTAATTACATGAGCTAATAGTGACATGGGTGACGGACAATTAAATTTAAATCCGCGTCAGTCATATTAAGGTTTTTAACTAAGATATAAGCATAATTAAAGAGCCAGCAGCAAAATAACAGGCTTAACCTGGCCTGAAATGAATATATAAGATTCAGGCATGGAGTATCAAGCCTAAGGAATAACATATATATTATAATTAGAAGTCCGCGTTACTGTGAAGGTTGAGCAGCTCCCAACCCGAGCCATGGCTTGTTTTCAGCTGGCTTGGAGACACCTGCACGTAGGGTAGCTGTTTGATATGGAGCTTTTGATGTGATCCTGTAAATAGTTCCATAAGAGAAAGCAGAAGAAATCAAAGATCAATCAACTGCTTCTAAATGTTTTTTAGTTGGACGAAACGAAAGATGGACAGACAATGCGATAAATATGAAATACTTTCTTGTTACAAGATAGGCTAACAAGAAAAGTAAACCATCTTCTGGTCGACGTCTAACCTAATACTTCAATGCATCTGCAGCTAACTCTAAAACAAAGAAGAGCATGATTCGGCTTTTTCTTTACTATAATTTCCATTTGTTAGTGAAAGCCTACCTATCTTTCCTCTTCTCCAAAAACCGGTGAAGTGAAGCTCTCCTTGCGATTGGCAGATCTACAAATTTGACCAAAAAGAGCAAAAAGTAACATTAGCTAATCACTTTATATACTCAAAACATCAAGCAAATCCCGCCGGGCTTACTTTTCAGTCAAAAGTTTTTTAAGGAAAAGAGAGCAAAGTGAAAGAAAAGAAAATTACCACCAGCCATGGGTTGAGGGAAAGCCTGTGGACGTTCTTGAATGACACTATTGCCAAAGTTAGGAATGGCATTAGAGCTGGAAGGAACTGAGTTGTTGCATTCAGTTGGACCTTTTGTTATGCTAGAAGGGAAAACAGGTTGGGTCTTGGCAGGGATCGTCGGAAAAGAATTGTGCATCTGGGAGCTTCCCTTTCCGGCTAAGGCCATGATTTCCTTAGCCTTATCAGCAGGAAAATCGTCAAAAACGATAACTTTTCCCGCATAAAAGATAGTCATTTGAGCAGCTTGAGGCTCTGGGCTGGCAGACTTTTTAACTCTGTCGCAAAATAAGGAAGGCTCAAATCAGTACACAGCTAAAGCTCAACTTTCAAATACTAGTGTTTCCACGCATGCCCTGATCTCTTAAATGCAATAAACTCATTGAATTAACAATATGGACTTCTAGTAATAAATGGAAGTACTCTGAATCATTCTTCTTCTGGACATCTTCTTTGAGACCAGTATGTTGAGGGAACAGTTCCATGGGTCTAAAGCTACGTGAACCGCCGGAGTTCAGATTTTGGACATCACCTGGTGGAAATAGATTCATGGTTGTTGCAGGGCTACGCATCATGTCAGCAATAGCTGCAACATTTTGATAAACCAAATTGTACATTATTCACACTATGTTTGTGAAAGCTGGACTTCCCAGTTCCCACCTCCCAAACAACTTCTCAAGTATAAAAAAGAACCAACTGTATGTTTAAGCGACAATTAAAGTGCGTTTATAATGGGGTGTCAACTAAATTAGGATGTTTTTGTCCCGAGCATATAGTAGGAATCCCAACAGAATTATGCTACATCAATATTCTCATGAACTTGGCAAGTGGGGGACGATATATTCTACTAGTGAGAAATATTCAAACCAGAACTTTGAAGAGAGAATATAGGACACGTTTCAAGACATTTGAAGACTGAAAAATAGCAGACAGACATGTTTTTTAGGACTTTTTTTTCATCTAATGCTCCTTGAACATGTCAATTCAATTTACCCCAACATTAGGATCTCCAAATCGGAGACTATAAAGGTCACAAGTTAAATTCAAGAGACACAACAAGAGTATTCTACAGATCTAAGTTTTCATCAAAACACCAAACGTATATTCTTCAAAAAAATCTTATGTAGAAAAAAGTGACAAATATCTCCTTTCTTTCTATCAGGCTAATCGAGATATATCAGCTCGGTTTTCGATCAATTGATCTGTCAATTCTAACCTATCTCTTGAAATGGAACCTGGGAGCATTAAAACTCTACCTCCACCACGATTTCTCAGACAAAATAGTTCGCATACAAAATAACTTGCATCCGGAATGGTCTTTAAGACTTTAACAAGAAGATTTATAGAACCTGAACAAAAAGAGAATAAGAGAAACAGAGATGTAAATATATATACCATTGACATTTCCATTAGCTTCGATGTTGCATGTCATCCCAAGACTTAGATCTCCAAAACTGCCTTTCTCTTTCAAGTACTGACTGAGCAAACTACACCTGTGCGAGAAGCTCGCCTTCTCCGGTGACCTAGCTGCCGGTTTCTGGCCATCGAACTCCACAGAGCTAGACATATTAAATCAAACTGCAGTTCTCACAATCTTCTTCCAGATTCTTCTCTTTACAACATTTGATTGGCATGCAAAACAAACAAAGAACGAAGAGAGAAAGGGAGAGAGAGGAGGAGGAGGAGTTAAATAAGCACAGAGAGAACTTTATGAGCTACAGGCTATGGCTGCTTCCTTGCAGCTTCGCGCGCCTGTGGGGGCAGTTAAATAGGACCTTTGTTCTTCTTCTCCTTCTTTACTTTTCTCTCTCTTTTCTTTTTTTCCAAATATAATTTATTACAAAATAAATACAGATATTTGAAACACGTGTTAATTTTGTATTTGGAAACGGCGATGTTTGCGTTCCACTACTTTACCCACTCCCGACATTTTCCTCACGTTCTCGTCTTTGAGTTTGACAATTTCAGCCTTTTGCTCTTTCCCTTGTTTTCACGTTTCAGATTCCAGTGCTGTTTGGCTACGGTTATAACGTTTATCCCAGGATAGGGATAAGTGAGCCCACGTCTCGCACGTGTCAGTTTTACTAAAGTCGGAAAAAACAGTGTTTCTGTTCAGAACCCCACAAACACAATGCGGAAATTAGGATGGGAAAAGAGTGCATGCAGCAAGTACACGTCCTCCCCACCAACCAGTTTTCGCCACGTAGTGTCGGGGGAAGAAGCGCGTTTCCTTTAGCGTAAATTCCACGTGGGAAAATTGTCGGCTGTCTTATCACAAATTTGAGGAGGAAACGTGAGAATGGCCTAAATCTTGTTTTAAATTATTATTAAAATTATAATTTACATACCTCGAATGATTTATGTAATTACATAAAAATAATACTTGCAATTTCTCTGTTATAAAAATATTCTTCCAAAATTTAAGGAGTGCGGTTGAATAGCAGGGACTTATCTATCCTTAAACAAAGGTCAGAGGTTCGATTCTTGACTTTAGGTACGGAGTAGCCTTAAATTCTTGAGCCAGCTGTATCATCCTGTGAGGTTCCTACAAACCAGCAAGAGGATTAATCATTTGGTTCGCCAATAGATATCTCAGGTCCAAAGCCCAAAAAAAAAAAAATCTTCCAACATCATCAATACATAACTCAATTTCATACTAATATTCACTTCAAATTTTCAAAGAATCATTAATGGATAGGTTTGAATATGAAAATCTTATCTTTATCATATCTTTTTAAATTATTTTTGTTGTTCAAATACAGAGATAAAAATTAATATTAAAATATTTTTATTTTTATAATTAAATATTACATATTACTAAACTGTCTAGATTTTGCGTGTTTGTGATATTTTTATTTTGTGTTATTGTTTTTTTTTAGGGGATATTTTGTGTTATTGTTGTTACTTGTTACTAAAATTATAATTAAAAGAATATGCTTAATTTTTTAATTTTTTTCTCACCAAAAATCGTGATTTTATAATTTTGGTAATTATAAAAAGGATTTGTCATACTTAACTTTAATTTGATCATAATTACAACTTTTGAAATTCAAAATGTCATGATTGAGAAGGGTTGGTTGAATATCGATCACATGCTTTAAAATTAGTTTAATATTTTAATTATTATTAGTGGGGGGGTTGAAAATCCGCATGGAAAACGCGGAGGGAGAACCAAAGGGATCATTCACAAGAGCAGCCAAGGTCAAAAGCAGGAGCGGCGGTGGGTAGATTCACGGGTGTCCCCTGACTTCCCTTCCCTATTCAAAAACATAAAAGTCAATATTGTAATTTAAAAGAAAACAATGTCACTTCTTTACGAAACACCCTCATTTTAACCTCTATATTACATCTTGTGCCACCAACCTCCCTGTTCATGCTCTTTAAATAATCCTACAAAAATTTAAACATAAAAGATAGTAAATAATATATATTATTTATAATATTATCATTATCTTAAATTGTAAATATTTAATCATTTATTATCTTTATATTATTATCAAATTTATATTAAGTAATTATTTTCTTACTAGACTCAAATTACAAAATAAATTTACCCCCAGCTTATTTGAAAGTGGAAAAGACTACACTGAGATGAGGATCATGTTGACAGTCATGCGTTTGGCGTGATGCCCCTGTCCGCTACTTACTTGACTTGATCAAATTTGGTATAGAACCGAGGTAGTTCAAGATTTGCAATGCGGATCATGTGTACCAATTGTTACTTTTTTCTTGTTAATGTCAATTCTATTCTTGATCGAATATTGTCTCAAAGTAAGAAATCTCAACCTCTCAAAGTTAGAAATTGAAGCTTGCAAAGTCAGAAATTGAAGCTTCTCAAAGTAAAAAATTGAAGCTTACTTTCGGTGATTGTTGAGTCAAAAATGGCGGTGATAAAACTGACTTTCACACTAATTGAATTCTCTATAAAAGAGAAGCAACAACGATGAAAGAAGAAGGAGAGAAGAGAGCTAAAAGCAGAAGTTGTTTAGTGTGAGAGAGGAGAAAATTTTTCAGAAGTAAGACAGAGCAAAATAATTTGAGAGGAAGGAGAGAGTTTGGGAGGGAGAGAAAAAAAAAGATATTTATATTTTTTGTTTCTCTTTTCTAATTGTAGTGTGTGAGCTTGGGTTAATTTGGGTCTCTTGAAAAATTGAGTGATAAGCGCTATTGTATGCTCTTATTAATTATAGTGAAATATTCAATCGTTTCCAAACTGAACGTAAACATTGCTGAACCAGTATAAAAATTTTAGTGTTCTTGTTGCTATTTTATTTTTCACTACAAATTTATTAACATTTCCGCGCAACAATCTCTACTAAATATAATAGCAGTTGACTTGCCATGTTTACTCAACAGTCAAGATTTGCCGATTCTGGCCCTGTTTCTCTGTATAGTCCTCTTCTCATCAATGTGTAATAACCAATAGGAGGACGAAGAAAAAACGTTGTCCAGGGCTTGGTCTGTCTTCAATTTGGACGAACACGCTTTACTTAGAAACGGCTAGCTCTGGCCTTCTTTTTTTGTTTTAAACGGGGGAGAACCAAAAACAGCTTATACTACAAGTCGAGGAATACAGAATCCCGACATATCTGCAATGAGAAACGGGTGGCACCTAATAGGTGGCTTTACAAAAGTGGTGGTTCCTAAATCAAAATGTGTGACATAGTTCGCGAACCAGTCTGCGCATCTGTTGCTCTCTCGATAAATGTGGCAATGGATAACTATCTAGTTCCGAGTGAACAGTACATGAATATTCTGAACTAGCGGATTGAGAGCCTTAACCCGATTAGCCGCAGACGATAGGAGATTGATCACCAGAAGCGAGTCTACTTTGAGTTCAATCCGATGATAGCCTAAGTTTCAGGCGAGTGTAAGCTCAGTATATACTCCTCATAATTCGGCAGTCATCAGTGAGCATGCGCCAAGATTCTGATTGAAGCCTCCTAACCAATTGCCGCCACAGTCCCGTATGATGCCACCTGTTGTGGCAAAAAGTGGGTGCCGTTTGCACGCTTTGTCCGTGTTAAACTTGACCCACCCAATAAAAAGCTTGCACCATCCAATTAACTGCCCATGCTCCGTCCTTGTTGAGCTCTGGCCTTCTTTATTTATGATACAGAGTTGACATTATTGATGTCGATGCGTACTATTTTCGCCGTCCATTAACCACACTAACCAATGTATGGTATAAAAGGGGTTGGTTTCATAAACACTGTACTTCAGTCAAACAACGTGTTGGACTCTTAAAACTCGGAATGACATAACCGTGCAGGTGTTGATAGATCATGATGCAGAGTTTCTTATTTGATGCTGTGATAACTGCGAATCGGTTTTTCTTTCAGTAACAACTTAAGCTTTTTATGAATTAGTTCAAAATCCACCTTAAAGTTAAGTGTCTTTTGGTCAGGGGAGATCCGTGAAAAGGCCAAGGGATAGGTATTGTGGTTATATAAGAAGTTGAAATATGTAAGTTTTGGTACATCTTAAAGAATAATGGGCCTGAAATAGATCACCACGTGAAGTTTGTTCCTTGAAAGTACAGCTATACGAATGGTTATCCTCAGTCCAAGGACTGGACCACCACCCCCGTTATGATGTCTAACCCACCAAACCAAAATATGAAATGAAAGCGATTACCCTACGTTTCCCTTTTAAGTCTCGTGAGTTTAAAAGCTTGCAATTCCCGTGGCTCACACATATTTTTTAAATACATATTTTAATTTGATTAGTTAATTAATTAATTTATCATTTCTTATAAATTAACAATTTCTTATAATTCAAAATAAATTAATTTATTTTTATTGAATAATTTATTTTTAATTAAAATTTAAAATTTTATGAATAAGGGTAATCTCTTTCAATCATATTTTAAAATTTAAAATTTGTTCAATTTTTAACTAATTTTATGATAGGTTAATACCGGGTAAACCTTTTATATCTTAAACCTCTTATCTTATTTATTTAACTTCCAATCTCATTTTTAAAACATTGAAATAGATTATTAAACATATAAGACAATTCTTAAATTATATACTTTAAATAAATCGAAATAATAAGTCAAAAATCAAATCTTGAATTAAATTTAAATAATATATATAAATTTTAATATATTACTAAAAATAGCATCAATTTATATTAAATTCACACTTTTTATGTTTAAGTTCAAGCGAAAACTTAATTAAAATCATATCAAACAGTCAAACTAATCTTTATTAAACTTAGATAGCCCAAATTTTGGTCATTTTAAAAGCTAATTTTGTATTTAATAAAATGATATCGTATTATTTGATATTTATTAAATTTTAACGAAATATATTATTTTACTTAAATTAACTTAGACCCTTATATTTAAATTTAATTATAATTTTTGAAAATATTAAAACGAGTTATGATTGTTCAAATTTATTAAATTAAAAAACTCTCATAAGATTACCACGAAGCTGGACCACCATATCGCACCTAATTTTCCAAGCAAGGTAGTTGCAACACACATATCTTGTCAAGTTGCCAAATGAGAATGGCATCAAATGGTGTGATGCGTGGGCTTTCCAAATTTGCTACAAGGAACCTTCTGCTTTTTACGAAAATACCTATCGCAATTAAAGCATGCCTACTTACTCCTCCGTCCTTTGTCCAATATGAAACAGATTTTAGGAGTGGCGTGATTGTTGCGGTTGACATTTTGTTTCTGGAAACCCCACCTCCTCTCAACTCGCAGCCAATCAGATTTTGGGTTATTTGCTCTCGTGAACATCGCCTGTTTGCATTCGGTGCCAAGACACGGACCTTCACGGCCCTTGAAAAAAAAAAACAAGGCGAGAAGAAAAAAAAATGTTTTTGTTGCCTACCAGTTAATTTAGAAAAGTTTCAATTACGAGAAGACACCTTTAAATCATTTAATTTAGATTAATCCCCGCTTGAGCCAAGTAGATCCCTTGCTTACCCCAAATTTTAAACAACTATATATATAAAAAGTTTCGAACTCGCGACCTCACTTAAACTAAGAGAACCTCTTATCAACTCAACTGCAATTTAGAGTTAGAAAAGAGAAAATTTTGGGTACATACTTGGCTCTATAATGTATTTAGGCTACTAGCCTTCATGTTACTTGTCACGTGAGCTTCGATTGATTTAATTGTAAATATTTTGAATTGTTTAATTTTTTTTGTTCAATTTTTTCTTTTTCAGTTTAATTTATTTTAATAACTTTTATTATTAAAAACGATCATTTTACCAATTAATCAGAAATTTTTGTAAATTAATAAATTCTTATAAATTAAAATAAATAAATAAATTTTAATTTAACAATTTCTTTTTTCAATTTAATCTTAAATTCTTCAATTGGTCAGGATAATCTCTTTCAATCATATTTCAAAATTTTAATTTTATTTAATCTTTAGCTAGTTCTATAACAATTTAATTTTAGTTAAACCTTAAAGTTCTTGTCTTACTGGTTTAACTTGCAGTTTAGTTTTTAAAATATTGAGTAAAACTGATATTATGCCATTTAATATTATACTATTTATTGCAAAATAGCATTCAAATTGTATAGTTTTATACATTAAAATTATTTTTTGACTTATGAAAATTTGTTTTTGCATTGTCCATCTAAATTAGAATAAATTAATTTAACTCAGTGTGTTACTCTTTTCTTTTTTCCTATTTAGCTGTATAAGTTGAGTAAGATTAATAAATTTTTATGTAGTTATAATGTGACTTTTCTCATACTTATTTTAGTTAACTCTAATAATTTGACTTAAGCTTTATAAATAATACATCAATTTTAAAATGTACTCCTTGTCACTTACAGTCATTTCCACCTCATTATCAATGGCAATTAGCATTAGTAGTTTACAAGAAACCCTTACTGAAGCAACCTAATCAAAACGTGTGTTATACTTAATCTTATGTAAATGGTTTTTAATGCAAACACATCTAATGATTAGATGCTCCCGAGTTGGATAGCATCAAAACATAGGGAAAAACAAAATTAGTAAAACACGAAGTAACGTAGAACATGAAATGAATCCAATCGAAGTGAGTAAACCGAAGGTAGGTAGGTTGGTAAATAGGTAGGTACAAAGTGAATAGTAATAAATTGTTTAATTAGATAGGAGCATACAGCAATCATGTCAAGTGCAGGTCCAACAAGGGAGCAACGAGACTCTTTTGTCCAATATTACTGTCTGTTACAGTTTAAAATGTCTTACATCGGTAATAAAAGAAACTGATGTGAAGTTTATAGGTTTATGAGCTCTTCTACCCTTCAAGCTAGCTTTTGGGGTTGGTTCTCTTATAAGACCTATAATAATTGGTATCAGAGCCGATCTTAGAGTGGTGGCCCATGAAGTGGTGGCCATTGAGTGGTGACCTGCGAGTGCCAGCCGTGACCAACATGGCCGTGACTAATGAGGCCATTGGTCCTTATAGAGGGACGAATGTTACAGTTTAAAATGTCCCACATCGGTAATAAAAGAAACTGATGTGGAGTTTATAAGTTTATGAGCTCTACCACCATTCTAGCTAGTTTTTGGGGTTGGTTCTCTCATAAGACCTATAACACTGTCTTATTCTGTCTCATAGAACCTCAATCATTTATTTTGCGGGACTTATGCGGGTCTCATGCGAGACGCACATAAATAAATGACTGAGATTTATTGGATACAATAAAACACCATAATATTTGACAGAGAATATGAAGTCAGGAGCAACACCGTCTCACATAATGAGATTAACGGTGAATTTGAGTATCGCGTGGTTTAATTATTTTTGCTTTATTCCTTAAATTTTAGAAAATTAAAAATTTAAAGGATAAATTGTAACAGTCTAATCTCGTGATAGAACCCGTACTAATAATCTAAAAGGACGACAGGTCAGGTAAACCAAATATAGGTCCGGAATCGTCACGAGGGTGGTGTTGGGTCTACAAAACCAGGGGCTGTTCGTAATATAGAGGTGTTACAAAGTCGTGCATTAGCCAGTAATGAGACTATAGAAGGAAAGATGATCATGACAGAAATTATTTTCCCGTGAAAAGTCAATCGGTTTTGCAGTTGCGGGAATGTGCATTTCACTTGTCAAATAGTTGTACTTCCCTGAATTTCCTGTGCTAATACTGTTGTCCATATCAAATCTTGCAAAAGACAAGAGTCTGGTGTTTCTGAAACTTCATCTGGGACAAAACAGGGGAATAGTGCTCACAGGTCTGCTCCAGTTCTGTATGGATCAGGCAGCAGAGGGTGCTGTAAGGATGAATTTGTCAAGTAAATGACTAGAAGTTGAAAACGGAAGAAAAGCGGGCGGGGGAAAGAAAACTTGAAGCCTAATCAAACCAGACTTAGTCCCAATCGCCAAGCCCGACAGTAGTATCAAAATCTGAACAAAACGAAGTTACAGCAAAAAGAAATCACCTGAACATAAGTAACGGAGAAAAAGGTACAGGAGAAGAAAGCATCAAATAGACCCTCCAGCTCAAAAGTTCAAAACTGGGATACTTTTAGGTTCAAGCATAAAAATTCTTTGGCAGTAAAAAAATGGCATGCTCACGTCGTAAAGAGCCTTTTAATGTATAAACAACTGAAAATTTCTGTACATAAAGCTCTTCTGAGAACAGAATGAAGATCCAAAGAATCATGGAGTGATAACAACAGGAAGTCAAGTATAAGAAGAAGATTAGCAGTTGCAAATTTAATGAGCTCCTCAAAGATGCACAACCTTGGCAACTTGATCAAAAATCATAATCTATGTCTGTTAAGTTCTGGGAAGCAGAGCGCTTGACAAGCCGTCCCTGTTCATCATACCGATCCAGATTCTCACACGGGGCAGGAAATATGGTCCCGATGACACGACCTTCAACAAAGGCACACTGAAATATATGCTTCTTCTTGTATGTTAATCCCACTGACATATCCCGGAAGGTCACGTTCTTAACTGGAATTTCTTCACTTCCATGTATACGTACAGGCACACGCACACCCTGGCCATGAATCCCAGTGAAGCTAATATCCTTGAGTATTGGAAGCGCCTTTGGATCATAGCCTTCATCAGGGTGCTCATTGTAATCTGTCTTGATAACAATTCCAACTCGTACATTGTCAAATGTTATATTCCTGTAGTTTATGCGTCGAACATATCCACCTCTTCCAGGGGCAGTCTTGATCCGAACTCCCCGTCTTGAACTCCATACAAGGATGTTCTCCACATTAACATTTGATACCCCACCTGACATCTCGCTGCCAATTGATACTCCAGCACTGTTCCAAAGTTCAGTCAAGGCGGGATCTCAGTTACCATTCGAGTTGTGATGACATGCAACAACATTCCAGGAAAGCTAAGAGCCTAGGAGGTGTTAATCTGATGGAAGAATTTTCTTACAGATTTTATACAGAAATCACAGGAAATAAATCCCCAATATAACAAATTGGACGAAGTCAAGCAACCAAATTCAGTATTTCCAGGCTGCTAACATGGCCAGAAATATTTCTTTGACACAAAGTTCAGAGTCGATCCTAGCACCCAAAACTATTGCTAAACACACCATGGTCCATTATAATGTTTTTCCCATGAAGGCCATCAAGGTCTAGTGCACTTATTCTATGGATATAATTAACTATACATCTAAACAATTTTTTTTTAAAAAAAAACTACACATCTAAACTGCTAAGAAACTTAAATTTGCTTATTTGCGGATCAGTCCAGACATCCATGACCACAATGTAGGAACCTTCAACCAAACATACATTAACAATGGGACATGGATCCCATGGCTAGATGAGGCTACTTGAACGATCTATTGATACAATGGCTCATATATAATGTAATGTGAAAATTTTGATCATGTAGCCTCATCTAGCCATGTATCAATAGATCATTCAAGTAGCCTCATCTAGCCATGGGATCCACGTCCCATTATAATGTAATGTGAAAATTTTGATCATGTAGTTACTAAAAGCCCTTTGATAAGAACAAAAGAAGTGTTGAACTCAACTATTTACAAGTCTCACCTGACCATAGAGCGAACCACAAGGTTACGGATGAGAATATTTGTTGACGGCCGTCCATACTTAATTCCATACTGATCCCAGCCACTTTTGATAGCAATTGCATCATCTCCCACACTTATATAGCAGTCTTCAATCACCATATCCTCACATGAATCTGTTTATTAAAAGAAATAAAAAATTAAAAGCACTCCAAAGTCAGTATGGAAAGATGTTAAGTTTCTACAAATATCATAAACAAACTTAAGAGACCAATAAACTGAATAGTAGCTACTGTCTTTCCTAGGTTCAGTCAAAAGGATTCATTTCAGCCGGTAAACCGAGCACAACTTGTCACTACTTACCAAGTTTCAGCACTATACTTCTCTCTAGCATTTATTTTCATTTTGTACTACTATTTTCATTTTGGAGACCTAAAAGAATTGACTAGGTTTGACCTCAACTAAACACCCACTTAGCGCATACTAAATGCTCGGAGAAAGAGTTGCAATTGTAAGAAACACTCACCAGGATCGATTCCATCAGTATTTGGGGCTTCGAATACTGGAGCCAGTATCGTGACATTCCTGATTGTAACATTCTTGCAGTCATATGGATGAAGAGTCCAAAATGGGGAATCACGCAATGTTATATTGGAAATAAGGATGTCACTTGACCACATTATCTGTACAAGGGGACCCCTGGTATGGTTAAGAAGCTTCTGACGATACTTCTTCCACCATTTTTGACCCTGTCCATTTATGGTACCATTATGTCCTGTTGGTTTGCAAGGGGAAAGAAGGATAAAATCAGACTCAATTAATACTTTAGCCATTTTTCTAATTAGAAGTTGACTAATATTGTATTAACCATAATGAGATCAACACCAGCATTTTCTACCCTCTGAATCAAGTAATAAGGAAACAAATTGTGTAGGTTACGTAGTGATATCTTCTGTGTTTAGATATTGGCATGGATGTAAAATTGAAGTGCTGGATCAATTGCATTGGAAGTAGCAGATTAGTTGAGTGCTTGGTTAAGAAGAAAATATAACTTATTTTGTAAATAAAATACCAAAAAAATCCTTTCCTACATAACTACTTCCTCTAATGGACTAATAAATCAAGGATGGACTGGAAGGTCATTCCTGACACTGAACCACTTGATACAAAGACACTTAAACCCAAACGGAATTCTAGTGGACTGTTCTAACTTTTAAAGTAACACACCATAATGGATCAACGCAAACAAAGCTCTTAACATGTGCAGAGAATGATAAATCTGGTGCAAGAAACTGAGTGGCACAATACCAAATTGCATGAAAATGCCTTCACATGTATGGTGAGTAGTGTCACAAGAAAAAGCCATTTGCAATTTACTTCCATTAGCAAATAGCGGTCTTCACTCATCTGTTTAACTTAAACCACAGTCCTTTCACATTTTACCTTCTCTATTTAACCTATAAACCATTCTTTACTCTTTAAGAACATTTTCTAGGCTCCTTCAATGATTGCCCACATAGTTTTCACATCTCCAATAGTTATGCAATGGTTTCAAGTAAACATAATCGCCACCTAAGAGGTCAGGAACAAATTATCAGAATTCATGCAGTAGCTTGGACAGAACCTTGGTTCTCAAGTGGACTAAAAATCCTCAAGACCCAACACAATTCTGTCAGGCTAATCAACATCCAAGAAACTGACACAAATGTATACAACTTACTGCTTACTTTTTTACTCGAAAAGTTTCAGAACATGATGACTGACCTGTTATTACAACATCTTTGAGATTTTGGCCATGGATTAAACTCCCATAGCGAGGCCCAGGATGCTCTCTTCCATACCCATATGAAGGTAATGGCGGCATTAGTGGCCAGTACTTCTCGTCCTGTTAGATATTACACATTAAGAGAAATCCAAATTAAGCAAAGAACTCGTATTATAAGAACAAACAAAACTAAGATAATCATCAAAGTCGGTCTGAACTTTTTGGCATGTATTCCTTAGTTAAACTTGTTTATAACAGTTCAAGTCTTTAGAATGATCAATAATCTAACACAAGTACACTAAATGCATTTGTTAGACCATGCCCAAATACATATACACTGATCACTCTTCACTCTTCTAGTTTAAGCACTTTAATAAACCAAAAGGCACCTCAGAAGCACTAACTACAAATATTAACTAAACAACTGCAAATCTAATTTTCCTGCACAAAGCCAATTACTGCAACAAACAAAAGGTACTGCATAAAAAGTAAAGAAACACCTCCAGTATTTTCTTGATTGTACATGGTTCATTCAATCTTTCTGAAATCATTCATGTATATTAGCATCCTAGTGAGGAATCTCAAAGTAGCTATTATGAACAGGCAGGAATTTGAGCATCTGAACCAACGAGCAGCAGAGGCACTACTCAGACTGATGCAACTTTTCGTTTGCAATTTAGATCCAACTAATGAAAGCAAGCTCAGAGACGAGCTATAGCAGAACATTAACAATTGATCAACAAACACCAGTTACTATCATCCCAAAATCAAACCACACTGCACTGCAGAACTCCACAAATAGAAACTGTTAGTAAGAAAACAATAACCTGAATTCCAAGTATAACAGCATCCTCAGCAAGAAACAGAGTCATATGACTAGTAAGATTAAAGGGCGCGGTGAGCCACTTCCCGGGTGGCACATTCAGCTGCCCACCACCTCTCTTCCCCAACTTCGAAATAGCCGAAACAGCTCTTTCAAAAGCCTCTGTATTTAAAGTGACTCCATCGCCAACTCCTCCAAAATCCGTCAAATTGAACGCCACAGGCCTCAACTTTGGCATCGGCTTAACCGGGCCACTCCAAAACACCGAAAGACCTCCACCAACCACATTCCTCTGCCACAGAAACACAGAAGCAAACGCCGCGATCCACAGAACCGTGAAAAGTGTCTTGTGGGAAGACAAAAAGCCCGCTACTCGCTTTAATTCAACTCTCTGGTACTGGAATCGACCCAGTGGTGATGTCACCGTCTCTAACATCGTTAAATTAAATGCAAAAGTTCGCAACTTTAATGATTTTCCGTCCTGGGTTTTCGTAGTTCTCTCAGTATCAGTGTTTATTTTGATCCAGAGAGAGACAAGATCGAAACTTACGACATGGGAAGTTTGCAGATTTAGGATTTTCCAACATGGATCTGAAAAGTGAAGAAGGAGAAATTTGTTTCTATTAGTTTTTGGGAGAGACGGGGATTGGGTAAGAGGTTAGTAATTGGAACTGGTGGGTTTGTTGTTCCTGTCGCAGTAGTTGTTGCCGTTGAAGAATGGATTAAGTGCATAAAAAGAAAGTCTTTTAACTTCAAAGATTTAATATCTGAGCGTGTTTATGGGTCTGCAGTTCTATGATATTATAATAATCACAGTAGTTCTTGACTAATGACTAGTTAATCACGGTAGAATGATAAAGTTAAATCACACAGAGGAACCTTGGCACCTAATGTTAACAGGGGACACGATTCTCTGATTTCCGAGGAAAAAGGGGATTTTATTCCTTTTTCGCATATTAATTCAATACAATAAATCTATGCTGAAGTAGTGAAAGATAGAGCAGAGAATATGGTCAATAAAATGATAAATTCCAATTCCACTTATAAGTTCAATTTACGATTTACTCCTGAAAGATCAAAACTTTTGTTCTTATAAACCCATCCACGTCTCCATTTCAATCTTCTGTCAACGCAAGACAGCTTCTTGTACTGAGCCATTTCCTGAATCAAACTCACTTGCATCCCAGTAAGAAAAATTGGAAATTGATGAGAAAAATGTGATGGTGGAAGGTTGTTATCATTAGGTGAAACAGGTGGTGAGTTGCAATCAGTTTATTTAACTGAAAAAAATGAGGTAGATGAGCCACACCCACCACCAAAGGAGGAAGTAAAGAACAAACAAGATATGTACTTTGCCTGGTTGGTTGACAAGTACACCTGAATTATGAACTGGTTAAATTTGGTTTCCGGGATTGTTTTACTTTTTTTCTTGGTTAAGGATGTCTCTATCTTGAACAATCGGCGTCAAGTCTTAGATGGGCTTAAGCCACTGCTAGATACAGTTTTGACTTCCAGAATGTCGTTAAAGCAAGTGACAGTTTCTAGCCTCCAAGGTGAATCCCTATATTTATAACCGAACCGCCAAATTTCAGGGTAGGAGTTGTTGTAGTCTGTTTAATCCAACATCGGGTAACAGACAATCGTTTGAGTTTTAAGAAAGTTCTTACAGTTCAATCCGGGAAAGTAGCGAAATTTGCCATCTCATCAGTGGTTAAAAAAAAAGCCCATGTTTTGACAAGGTCAACTATTGTTGCAGACCTCTTCATTTCTGTGTATCTGTCTCCGAATTCCCACAAATTCTCTCCTTCTCTAATTACTCCCCTCTTGCTATTCTTAGTATCTCAGATAATCCCTTGCAGGTTCATCATCAATTCCTTCTCTCAAAGTCACCTGCACACACATACCTACGCACATCATGAAGCATCATCTTCTCGAAGCGAAGAAGTTGAACAGAAAGAAACAAAACAACCATAAGACAGACAACCTTAAACAGAAGTCTGTGCGGACAGCGGCTCTTTTTTATCCGGAGCTGTTCCACATTTCCGGCTCTGCGATGGCCGCTGTTCGCCGCATAGTCCTCCTTACCTTCCTTTCGCTGTGCTTGTGTAATCCATCTTTGTCATTGACAGAAGAAGAAACTCTCCTACAGCTCAAAAAATCATTCACCATGTCTGATGCTTTAAATAATTGGGTTCCAGGTTCACCTCCTTGTGCAAAAGGATGGGTAGGCGTCATTTGTTTTGGTGGTGTAATCACAGGTCTCCGTCTCTCAGACCTAGGTCTGTCAGGAACTATTGACGCTGGAGCTTTAAAAAATCTCGGTAACCTCAGGACCGTAAGTTTTGTGAACAATTCATTCTCGGGTCCAATCCCGGAATTCAACAAGCTTGGCGCATTAAAGTCACTCTTGTTATCTCATAATAAGTTTTCTGGAGAGATTCCAAATGATTTCTTTTCCTCCATGACGTCTTTAAAGAAAGTTTGGTTATCTGCTAACGAGTTGAGTGGAAAAATACCGGAGTCATTGTTGCAATTGCCACGTCTCAAGGAACTCCACCTTGAAGGTAACCAATTCTCTGGATCAATCCCACCATTGAAACATCCCAATATGATGAGTTCCTTAGACTTCTCACACAACAAACTCGTAGGATTGATCCCACCGAGCTATTCCAAGTTCAATGGCGCTTCTTTTGCCGAAAACGACGGTCTCTGCGGCAAACCGCTTGACAAAGAGTGCACCGGCTTGCAAGAAACACCGTCATCGACCACTCAACCCGAAAGTTCGACATCTGGTAATGGCAGATACATCATTGGGAGTGCAGTTTTAGCACTGGTGATAGTTATTAGCTTGTTTGGAGCATGTTTCTCAAACAAGAATAAAAATGGAGACTTCAAAATGCTGCAAAAAGAAAACCTAAACGAACCAATGCCAGTGCGTGAAGATGGTTCCACTAATCGGGCTCAAGAGTCGTCAACTCGGAGAGGCGTTGAAGCGTCTAAACGAGGTTCTCATCACAGCAAGAACAACATAGCTGATTTGATCATGATTAACGACGAAAAGGGTTCGTTTGGTTTACCGGATTTGATGAAGGCGGCTGCAGAAGTGCTCGGGAATGGCAGTTTGGGATCTGCATATAAGGCCACGTTGACCACAGGGTTGGCGGTGGTGGTGAAGAGGGTGAGGGAGATGAACATGTATGGAAGAGACATGTTTGATGCCGAAATGAGACGATTTGGGAGGATTAGACACAATAATATTTTGACGCCATTGGCGTACCATTTCAGGAAGGAGGAAAAATTGTTGGTCACAGAATACATGCCTAAAGGCAGCTTATTGTATGTCTTGCATGGTATGAAATCACTGCCATAGCTTTTTCTTTTCCAAGTTCCTTTCTGGTAGACAGTGGATTTAGTGTTCTGCACATACAAAAATTTACAGTAACATGAGATTTATGTTCTTCTTCTTCTTCAGGTGATCGTGGAATTTCTCATGCCGGTCTGAATTGGCCAACCCGCCTGAAGATCATCAAGGGAATCGCCAGTGGATTGAAGTTTCTTTACTCAGAATACGAAAGCTATAACCTTCCGCACGGAAATCTCAAGTCCAGCAATGTTGTTTTAACTGATGATTACGAACCACTGCTTACTGACTATGCCCTCGATCCGCTAGTCAATCCAAGCCATGCAACGCAAACTATGTTGGCCTATAAAACCCCAGAATACGTTCAGAGGCAACAAGTTTCTTCCAAGTCCGATGTCTATTGTCTAGGAATCATCATTCTCGAAGTCATCACCGGGAAGTTCCCTTCTCAATACCTCGGTAAGGGAGGGACTGACGTTGTGCAATGGGCACAACAAGGAATTTCTGAGCAAAGAGAGCAAGAATTTATCGACCCACAACTTGCAAGCAATACAAATTCAATCCATCAGATGAAGCAGCTACTCCACATTGGAGCTGCTTGTGCTGAAAGTGATACTATGCAACGGTTAGAAATGAAGGAGGCCATTAGGAGGGTAGAAGAAGCACAGGTTTGAAGCATCGGTAAAAATGTTATATAGGTTGGTACATAGTTGCATGTTAGGGTTGACAAGAATTGTAGGACAGGTCTTCAGCATCCATGTCCGTTACTTCCTTAAAAAACTTCGTATACTGCAGATTTTTGGATGAACGTATTGGGAGATTGGAAAGTTATGCGTGATCACCATTAACACAGTTCACAGAGATTATACTTAGTTGCGTTCCAAAGCTTAGGGAAGGAAGCACAAGAAGAAGACCGAGCATTTTCACTTATAGACAAGTGAGCATATATCAACCAAAGTATTGGAAATGTACAAAGTTCTCTTTAGGCAAATGGAGTTGTTTTTGTAGCCTTTTTCTCCCCAGAATTCCATGCTTGGGACTTGCTTGCTATTCCTTCAAGCTAATCAGATCTTCTTCAGGGAAAATCACTTGGAATCTGTATCTACAGGCTTGGCCTCAGGAATGTCACATTAGGACCCTTTTCCAGGAAATGGTCATTCCACATATGCCAGGTGACTAGATCTTAATTTTCAGGTTTATTTTTGGGGAGTCTTTCTTTCCCCCTCATGTACACTACTCTTGTAACCCTCTATTCATAGTTTTGGCATGTTTGTGTTAAAATTCAAGGTGAAATTAAAATTTAAAGCCTACTCTTTAAATTTGATAAATATTTTAGTTGTATCTTAACTTGTTAATTTTAAGGAATTGATTTTTTTATAATTAATTAAATTCAAAATTTCATTAAGCCTAATTTCATTCGAATGCTAAAAATCAAATTTAAACTCGAGCTTTTTAAAATCAAATTTGACTTATTAATTATAGATATAATCTAATATTCTTTTATCACACTTAACAAAATACTTTGATTATTTGGTATAAATATTTATCATATTTATTTTTTTATTTATAAGATCAAAGTTTGCTACAAAAATAAAATCTTACGAGTCAAATTATAATTAAATAGTTAAGAATTTACATGATTTTTTATAATTTAATAAATTATAGCAATTTTTATTGGGAATTAATTTATTTTGTACTATTCCAAAGTTGACAAGGGCAATTAATTATTATTCTTTATTTATTTTATAATATTATAAAATTGATAAGAGTAAGAAAACTACTATGTCTTACAAAGTCCAATGGTAAATTATTATTATTTATTAACAAAGAGAGTTATATACTAAAATGATTAACTTCTTCGTGAAAACTATAATTATTTCCAATTAATTTTATCTTCTTTTTTTTAGGGAAATTAATTTTATCTTCTTGATATTAATTGAAAATTAATTGAAAAAGAATAAATACCGTGTTTTTTTTAATCTTTTCGGTCAATACAAGAATCATTTTCACTATCGAAAAAAGATTAAATTTTCTGTGCCCATAGCCTTATGTCAATCTTGTTCTTTAATCTTTTCGGTCAATACAAGAATCATTTTCACTATCGAAAAAAGATTAAATTTTCTGTGCCCATAGCCTTATGTCAATCTTGTTCTTTAATCTTTTCGGTCAATACAAGAATCATTTTCACTATCGAAAAAAGATTAAATTTTCTGTGCCCATAGCCTTATG
>JANKOE010000008.1:2814027-2827817 GCA_026284465.1 Erythroxylum citrifolium
GTCATTAAGATTTTAATATTAATAGACGAGAATGAAATATAATGAAATTGAATGATTTATAATAGAATAGAATATAAATGGATGTAATATTAGAAAATTGTTATTAGGGAGAAATAGAAGGATTCATGATGTAATATAGTTTGTTTAGAAAATAAATGTAACGTATGTATAATAATAATGAATGAGTATTCTATCCTTGATAGAACAAATCAAATGTTAATAGATATAAATCGTAGATTTAAAGGTATAATTGGTATTATAAAAAATTATTGAGGGTATATTAAGTAGTACATATTTATCATTTTACATTTTATCCTAAACTCCTAAATCAGAGGTAACTCATTTTTACTATTTAAGATAGAATAAGATGTACCGTAAAATTTTCCTTTTATCATATTCTATTCCATTTTATTACTAACTACACTATCAAAAGTAGAGTTAACAAACTATTATGAAGTGGCTTTATCACAAGCTTATATAATATCGTAATAATAATAATTTTTGAATAAAATCTCTATTTTTTATAACTCAGGTTTCGGGCTTCGCCCAACTATCCTGGAACCTATGAGCCACCCACTCAAACTCATAGATAGGTAACTTCAAGTCTGATTTTAGATAGTATCAGAGGTACCTGTTTAAGTAACTCATTTTTACTATTTAGGATGGAATAAGATGTACCGTAAAATTTCTCTTTTATCATATTCTATTCCATTTCATTACTAACTACAATATCAAACGTAGAGTTAACAAACTATTATGAAGCGGCTTTATCACAAGCTTATATAATATCGTATTAATAATAATTTTTCATTAAAATCTCTATTTTTTTTATAACTCAGTTTCCGGGTTTCGCCCGACTATTCTAGGACCTATGAGCCACCCACCCAAACTCATAGATAAGTAACTTCAGGTCTAATCCTAGATAGTATCAGAAGTACCTGCTTCGAAAGATAGGCCACCTCCAGGGGGATTACATCACCTTAAATAAAGGTTGCTCCGCTTAAAAGTCAAACCCACAACTTTTACACAATCCTCTCCCCCTTTTTACCTACCGCTAGGCTATCCCGTGAGGGGCAATAAAATATCTATTTGATATGAAATGAAGTGTATGTAGATAAGTAATAAGATTCATAGATCCATGATTTGGAAAGCACCAAATTTGGCTTGTTAGAACAGAAACAAAACACTTGTTACCTTGGCCGCTGCTTAATGAGCAACCATGCAAACGTGTCAACTTCAAATGCACTTGCGCGGAACCAACCTGTCATCAAATCTCTGTGTCAATCTACACCAAAGATCACACATTGGTACATTCAGGTGCAAAGGTTTATACTTTTCTGTAAGACTGTAACAAGTTGAAGTAGTTAAGATTGCCCTGAAACAACCCTTTTTGTGCTTTGGTCGTCATGACATACTTCCAGGTAGAGGCATTATGGGGTTGGAGGGGAATGGATATGGCGTCAATTTATGTGTCCAATATAGAAGGTACTTACTTGGATTTGCACAGACCAGCTCTCATTATAGGAGGATGCTTTGCACTAGTTGCAGTGGCGCTTTCCCTCTTTCTCATTCTCCAACATCTCAGATCATACACTAATCCTGAGGTTTATTCTTCGCTGCCCTTATTCTATATGCTCACTGACTCTTTTGTTTCAATCATCTCAAATGGTGAAGCAGGATTTCTTAATTTTAGTACTGCTTTTCCAGGAACAAAAAAGGGTTGTTGCTGTCATTTTCATGGTCCCTGCTTATGCTACTGAGTCGGTAAGATTCTATGTTCTAAATTTCTTTCTCAGATTGTGAACTCTGTCTTAGTTTAGTTTAGCGGTTCTTATGTGATAGTCACGAGATCGTGCTCTTTTTGTTATCTGGTGCAGGTTATCTCATTGTGGAATCCCAAATTGTCTCTTGCTTGTGACACTCTAAGAAGTTGCTATGAGGCATTTGCCTTGTACTCTTTCGGGAGATATTTGGTTGCTTGTCTGGGTAAGCTTCTTTTTAATTTCCAGGATTTGCTTCCAGGGATATTGCTAATTCAATGTACCTGCATTCAGAAACTGTCACAGAGTTTCTGTCTTCACAGACTTGATAATAGTTCCTTTCGAAGTTGATCATTTTATAGATTTAGCAAACAAGGTAGGAGCAGCATTAGTTATTATCATAACAGATTGGGGGGTTCATGAAGGCTAATTCAGTACTGTTTCATTCATTCTGTTGTATTATCGCTGGATATGAACACTGAATTAGCTTGCTTCTCAACCTATAGTGGGGTAGTAAACTTCCATGAAATGAAATCGAATGCTAGGCGGAGAACGAAGAGTGATAGAATTCCTCGAGAACGAATCGCAGAAGAAGCTCAGTAAGCCCTTGGTAGAAGGAAAAGATGAATCTTGCAGTGTACGACAAAGGTCATTCGTCAACTTTTTCCTCCAACCATCTGCCCTCGGAAGTGGATTGTTTGCAGTGGAAAGATTTGGACTTGTTCAGTATGTAAGCTACTAACTTTGCAACTTTATATGCCTTAATCATGATTCATGATTTTGATCAAACGTTTATTGTCTTTTTTGGCTAGCTTAGATGATTCTCAAGACTGTTCGTGCGTTCTTAGCTTTCATATTGACGCTTTTTGGGGTCTACGGCGATGGTGAATTCAACTGGCACTACGGGTATGGACCTTCTCTCATACCTCCATATTGAAGCATCTGATGTAACATATACAGGTCAAAACCCAAAACTACTTCCCTTTGCTTCTGTGCTGATTCCCACAATTCTCCTCTTGCAGGTACCCATACATTGCTGTAGTATTGAACTTCAGTCAGATGTGGGCATTATATTGCCTTGTGCAGTTCTACAATGTCACACATGAAAAGCGGCTTGCAAAATTCGTCAGCTTCAAAGCCATTGTGTTTGCTACTTGGTGGCAAGGTGTAGGCATTGCCTTAATGTGCGCATTTGGATTACTGTCTAATGAAGGAAGATTCCAAACGCAGTGCAAGATTTTTTGGTTTGTATAGAGGTAAGATCGCCTTAGTTATGCAAACCTCCTCTACGTTTCTTCATCTTTTATGATGTAGACAATATGGCGATTTATATTAGATCTTCTAATCTTTTATTTGCTCTAGTTTTATTGTTCATCTGCCATGATTATATGAGCTCTTTGCAATGGTTTTGCAGATGGCCATTGCAGCTGTGGCTCATGTCTTTGTCTTTTCAGCGGAACCTTATCAGTTCGTTCCAGCTTCTGAGTATGGTGAAGTAACATGTGAGAGAACTACAGCAGAGTTGAAGTTAAAGGAGGGTGATGAGGAAAAGCCTGCAACTCTTGAAAAAGAAGAAGTTCAGTTTGAGGCTCCCGGAACAAACGTCACCGAGAGCTTTCAGGACATTGTCGTTCAAGGCGGCCAATCTGTGAGTACACTGATATTCTGAATTGTTTTTTCAAAGTTAGATGAAGGTAGATTCGCACAGAAATTGATCTTTGACCGCAGGTCCTCGGAGATGTCGCGTTGACAATAAATCAAGCTGTTGGCCCTGTTGAGAAGGGTGTTACAAAGATCCAAGAGACTTTTCACCAGAGAATGGTGGGTTCAAAGGATGCAGAAGAGTCGGAAATAGTAGGGATGAACATGTTGAAGAAGAGTCATCTGTAAAGATAAAATTGAAACTTTTGGAACTATTTTCTAACGATCAATTTATGTGTGAACTCTGTTGGACATCAAAGCTTCTTGGTAATGATTGGTACCGGTGAAATTTGTGTGATCAATGGTTTTTGTAAAAGTTTTATGGCGTAGACCAGGACAGATAGAGTGGATTTGTATCACTACAAGGAATTTGGTACAAGGAAGAATCAACAGGCAATACGAGTTAACGCGCCTGCAAAGATTCAAGAAACGTTAACTCCTATACAACTGTTGGCGAAATGTACAACACAACCAGAGAAACTACGAACAAGTTCTCAGTTCCCGTCATGGCAACAACAAATTGCTGAACAGCACTCAAAACAGCCAAGGAATGCTAGCGCAGAACATAACTGTGTCAATACTATGGCACATTGATCATTCATCTTGGAGCAGCACTGGATGCAGCACATACAACAACATTTATTGCACAGGATTCCACAACAATTTGATGCTGCTTTAATAATGACTTCAGCAGCCTCAGGCAACTTTGGTTCTCCATTTCCTGGAGGAATGTTCTCAGCAGTTGCAGCCACATTGCCAAAACCAACACACAGATTCTGTAGTAAATAAACTGTTCTCTGGTTAGGTTCCACCTTATGTGAATCGCTTTTCTTTGAACCCTGTTCACACAGGTTTTATGATTAGTCCAGGTTCACAACATTGTTCCCAAGTAGAAAGAAGTTGCTGTGTTCTAAATCAAAATTTACCTTTTGTACTATAGGAGAATCTGTGGCTTGATTTCCTCTTTCAAGTACTGCCATAAGGGTATATTCAGATGCAATGCCACTCTGAACACTTATTTTGGCAACCTGGGAAGAAAAAGGACTTTCATAAACGGACGCCAGGTATTAAAAATGAATGTGGAAGAAGAATTATGCTGGATCTTGAGAAAGGCATTGTAAAAAATGTAGATTGCAGAATATGGGGAGGAAAGAATGAGAAAGGTGAAAGACATTGCATCTATATGGAAGAACTAATCCTACAGTTGACATCATAAACTTCCACATTGTTCACTGAAGGAACAGAAAAGAGAAGTAACGTCAAAAATAACCAACACTAACCTTTTCTTCAAGCTCTTTATTTTCCGTAAACCAAGCCTGGGCTGTTAGTATATCAATCTGTTGTTTTGCAAATACCTGTCACATGAGGCAAAAGATGAAATCTTTAGAACAAATGGATGAGAAATTTAAGCTATTTAAATGAGAAAATATTCACTTTGACTAGATTTTAAGCGGAACCGAACATCTTTGAACAGATAAATGTTAAAATGATAATTGCGAAAAAGGGAGGCAAGGGACTCCTGGGGTTATAAACAATGGCAATATTAAATGTCAGTGAGATTTACCCTGTAGAAAGGCATGTCCTCTACCGTTTGTATCTTCAAGTCTATTACTAGACTAGTCGAATCTGCTAATACACCTTTAAGTTTAAGAAAGTCGGGAAATGTTCCATGATATCTCCCCGACACAGTCAGTGGACTATTGGATGAAAGGTCAGAAATGCGGGAAGGATATACCTACAAGAGATTGTGGAGTAATTGAAATAAGCTCACACAGATCAGTCATAAGATGTTAATTGCGTAAATACAAAGAAGCAGATTGGTTATATTGAACGCAGAATTGGGGAAAAACCTGGGAAAAAAAAAAGACAAACAGAGTAAATGAAATTAAGATGGTTATAAAGCAGTAAACTCATGTATTACAGAAGGATCTCGAAAAGGAAAAGCAGATGAATAATCTGAAATAAGGGAAAACATCATATATGGGCAAAGCAAGTAAACCGCCATGATAAGGTGGAAAGAGAAAAAGCTTAGATGATTCCATTTAAGACACACCTCAACATCAACATCATCTAATGTGTTGAGGGTTATATCCGCAACAATGGTGGATGAAGCTCGGTTTAATAACTTCTGCATTCGAAACTCAACCATGTCTGCACAAAAACAGAAACAATGTTAAGAAAACATCATTTATTTGGCTAAGTCCTAAGAGTATTGTTAGACTTATCCAAATGTCTCATTTATTACATTCACTTCACACATAAGCTAATCTCATTTTTAACAAACATAGGTGATAGGTCCATCAAAAATTTACATCAAAATTGACCATGATGAGATCTTCTCCTCTCCCTCCCCCCGAGGAAAGAAGAATAAGTTTAGGGAGTAAGTTTAGAGAGAAGAACCGACCTACATCATATGCAGCGTCATGTTGCCCCCTGCTAAGTATTGCAAGCATTTTGAGGAAGTGATGGTTACAATATGAACCTGTATATATTCAAATTGTTGGAAATAAGCTCGACTGTAAAAACAAGTCATTTATAAATTTGAGAAATTGTAACTGAAAATAAACAGAAATAGGAACAGTGACTATTTGAAAAATGCATTCATCAAAAGGGCTTCAAATGGTGCTCAATCCACCCAATCAAACCCCTTTCTCACAAAGTACAATATGGAAATGTTTCTTACATGAACAATCAGTAGATAAATCTTGTTTGTTATGTATATTTAAAGAACTGAAAGAAAGAGATAAGCTAAATTGTTTAGAAAATGCAACATAAAGAGCTATTACCTATCCCAAAGGTGTATATACGGGGACATGTCAAACCTCCTCCAGTTACACGACTTTTCATTACATCACAAATGTGTCTTTCATCTTCGACACTCCCATCAGTAACAAGGAAGATAATAGGAATTGAACCTTGAGTGTTGGACAACATCTCTATAGCCTGGAAAATGACTTAGACTTTGTTAGTTACAGAGCATTCTGGCGTACAAACAGTCACTTAAAATAACATATAAGAGAAATTTATGTACAAATAGACAAGCAAAGAAGGACATGTCCTGACGAGATCTTGAAATAATAAGTGAAAGATGACCTGATTTAGAGGAAGCAAGATATTTGTGCCCCCTGCAGCAATGAAGTTCGCATTTATCCACTCCATAGCTCTTTCAATGGATTCCTCAGTTGCCAACTCCATTGAGGATGAAAAGGGATAAGTCTCTCCGTTAAATGCAATAATGTTGAATGAATCTTTTGAATCAAGCTCGGTGAGGGCATTACATAACACATTTTTCGTACTCTCAAGTGGCCTTCCTTCCATGCTTCCACTAATGTCAATGACAAATACTATCTCTTTTCTGAACACCTATCAGATTAGTTAAGATGAGGACCAATACAGTATAGAATAGGCAATCAGCAGAGAAACTGTGAAATTGACCAAACACTGAACTAACCTTCCTGCTCTGCTGTCCTGGAAACATATAGACGCAGAACATCTCTCTTTTATCAGCATCATCAACAGATGGAGATTGCAATAGAACACCACCAAATGTATGACTCGAAGGTACCTAAATAATCACAAAAATATGTTGAAATAAAAACCCCGATCCTAAGATGCTCAAGCATGCCTTACGAATCAATTTAATTCACTCAACATAACATGATACAATTCTTACTGCATATGATACAGCAAAGTCAGCGCTTGTCCAAGTGAGAATTTCTTTTTCATACAAGAAACCTAGTTTTCCCACCTCACGTCTTATTTCCTGGAAATAACAACGAAAAACGAAGTCAATTGCTGGCTTTTGGTGATTAAATGAAGTAATACAGACATTTGAAAAATGTTGACCTTTAAAGGATGACTAGTTGTCTTGCACACAATTTCAGTCCCAGTACCAGAGTCCACGTTTAATTGTATCCTCTCTTTTCTTGCTAACTTTATTGCAGGAGTGACGTAATTTGGAAAACTAAAAGGAATGACCAACGAGAACTGCCCTTCTTGATACAACAATTTCTGCACCCAACTAACTTTAATTGAAAGGTTGGAACCTCCGTCAACCTTGAATCATAGAAAGACAAGTGAATAGGAAGCAATTGGTTCAAGTTACCAGACTTTGTGAAACAATTCGGATTAGCAAAACAAACCTTTGGTACGATCATGGTAAATATATTGGACTTCAAATAGCCTCCATTTTCAGGTCGAGCTTCCTTTCCCCCATCTCTTTTCTCCTCCATCGCAATCAATTCAGTAGAGTACGACCTTCGAGGAATCTCCGTCTCAACACCTAGAATTGAACCCTGTTAGCCAGATAATATAACGCTTGAGAACATGAACTAAACAAGCTTCAACTTCTCAGCAAAATTATAGAAGGAAAAAGTAACAAAATAATCTTCCGTAAAAGCTTTCACTTTCTACTGGAAAAGACTTGAATAAGTTTTTGTATTACGAAACTAGTACCTCCATTGGCTTAACATGGCTCACCCTACAGGATTTGAATCTAGTCGATGATACGAGTTAATCTAGCTCATATCACCAAGCCAAACCCAAGTGATCAACTTTCAAATGCTTGAAACAAGAGTCCTTCAAGTTTTAGCCATTAAAGTTTTCTTCTTTCCAACTTTTCTCTATCTTAACAATGTTAGAGCAATATAAACTCCAAAAACTGAGAAAAGAAAAACACAACAGTTTGACAAGTGCACCTGCTCGCCCATAGGGATCGCGATACGACAATCACAGCTCTTACTCCCCATAACGCAATGAACCCGCCACGTTCCACTCAACCTCACAACCGCCGTATCCAGATAACAATCCACCTCCAGCTCGACCCGGTTCATCTGAAGCGGAATAAGCGCCGGCGGATCACACCGACCATGAACGTAGGGTTGGTAGCTGGGCAAATCGGGATTATCCACAATCGCCGGATTGGAAATAACCGCGTATACCATCGGCGCCTTCGGCAGATACGCATCGGCCGATTTCTCCATCGCCGGCAAAGGCTTCGGCGGAGCGACAGCTCTGTCCTTGCCGAAGTATATCCTCTTGGACAGATTGAGCCCGTCCTCCACCGCCTTCGAGAATTCCTCCGCCATATCCGTATATCAATAGAAACAAGCAACTCGATATATATAGGTGCGTGTGTGTCTGTGCTAATGGACGTGGTTACGAAAAGAACAACAACAAGAGGAATATAGAGAGAGCAGGGTGAAAGGAATCCCTAAGAAGCTAGCTTTAAGCTTTCTTCTTCTTCCTCCTCTTGCAATGTCCGCGTTACTTTTCTTGTGAATTTGTAGGTGTGAGAGAGAGAGAGAGAGAGAGAGGCAGCTAGTGAGAGAAAATGAGAGACGTTAGAGTTTATTATTAATCTTTTGTTTTTTATTTTCTTATTGTTACACAAATCCGTTACTCTCGGGCACAGACAGCTAAAACGCAGTTCGCAACAGCAAATCACAACAAGACGCGTGTCAGCCAACCGAAGTTAGTTTGCGTGTCGACAGTTGGTTGTACTGATCGGCAGAACAGGACATGGCAGAGCTTGCAGGGTTTGGAGCTGACGTGGCAAAGAATAATTAGTTGATCCCTTGACGTTCGAGTTCTTCGCTTATCCACGAATTTATGTCATTCCGTTGTGATGTGATGCCCACTTCTTGTTGCCGTAATTAATTGATGAAAAGAAAGCTTTTCTTTAATCCAATCGACTCTTCGTCTTTGTTTCTTAGTGTAATCAACTCATTAACTTTACATTTATCATAATCACATCATTGAATAGTAAGATAGATTTTTTTAAGTTGATAATATGTAACTCTAAGTTATTAAATTATAATGTTTATTAAATATTTATATAATCTTAATAAGATAATATCAAAACTAATCCGAGTTACCGTAATTGAAACGAAACCATTCCAGAGTTGCAAAACGCCATGATAATGCACAGACGGTGGTGACCTGTCCAATAAGCCATGATCTGGAACGAAGGGAAGGGAAGGGAAGGGAAGGGCTCTCCAGTCTCCACGTGGGTTTTGGTCACTCCAAAAGAGTGCCCCACGCATCAAGAGCAAGAAGACTTTGGAACTCTAAACTTCGGTGGAATCTGTTCAGACTTGAGACCGACTCGCCCTAACCTTACGCGGGTGGCTACAAGGTCCGAGGAGAAAACTAGAAATGCCAAAACATTACTCTCCGATTCACCAAAGTTGTATACAACTTGGATGTTTTTAACTAGCAGTAGTTGATTATGGCCTCTACGACGTCAACTAGTTCGATAGTTTTTTTTTTTTTGGGTTAAATAGATACAAAAAAACAAGTGAGGACTAATACCTTGAGAAGGCCACTAATCTCTTATCAGTCTAAAGCAACAATCAAAATCCCAGAGTTAGAGTCTCCTAAAGAAATCATCGAGTCATAACTGAGAAATCTTGTTTAGTTAGGAAATTTACACATTAATTAGCTTCACGAAAAATATACTAGAGAGAGCAATATCAATCTATTGCAATCAACGTCTTGATGTCCCTAACAAGAATAAACATTGGATGCGAACTGGGGCAAGAAGTCATCACAAGCTTAACTGCATCTTGAAAATCAGACTCAACAATAAACTTTTTAGTAGCTACGATCCCAAGCCAAAATTAAACCATGCCGAAGTGCCTGCAACTCGGCTATAGTATTAGAAACATGACCAATATATCTCAAGAAGCTAATAATCCAACGTCCATGGTCATTATGAATCAGACTTCAAAAACTAGCATCACCCGGATTACCTAGAGCACTTTCATCAACGTTTAATATAACAAAACACATTGGAGGACTATGCCAAGAGATCCACTGGTATTATTTGTAGGATCTGAATTAGTATGATAGAAGGCCATTCTACATTCGTTGATCAACACGGTATGCCAATGACATTGACCAATGATGGTAATAGCTATATTTTGAATAACATCCTTATTTCTAGAACGTCATACAACCCAAGCGTCAGTAACAATATTCAAGACATAGTCATAAGGTAGACTAGTATCGAGGATATGCATGTTAATCCATTCGTCGATAGAAGATGAGAAAAAACACCCTGGAATATTTCCAAAATTTTGGTGCAAAAAATACTTTGCCCACGGACAATCTCTAATGGCATGAAGAGTTGTTTCATTGCTTTTACCACATTGAGAACACAACGGAGATTGTGCAAAATCACGATCATAGCAAAGGGAATTTATTGGTAAATACTGCCACCTTATCTACTAGAGAAAGAATCAAAATTTCTGTGGTAAGTGTAGCTTCCAAATTTGGCAGCATTGTTTATGAGTGTCAGGAGGATATGGTAAACGAGTAAGTAACTCATGACCAGACTTAACCGTGTAAGACCCCGTAGAAGTTTCTCCCCATATCAAAACATCAGTACAAGTACTACAAGGAGCCACATGAATTGTGAAGATTCGCTTTCAAACTTCGAGGTCCAAAGTGGTACTGATAGTAGAGAAATCTCATTCACCATTCGATGAGAGTAAATCATGAACTGTAAGATCTTGATCCTACATGTTAATAGTATGAATAAGACATTGGATAGGCGCTTCACCAACCCATCCATCAAACCAAAAGGAAATAGTACGACCATCTCCCACGCGCCATGCAAAACTATCTTTCAAGGAAGGGATAGCACTTTGAATAGCTTTCCAGCAAGATGAAGCATTAGAGGGCATATTAGCCTTCAAAATTGGTTTGTAGCGAATGTATTTGCCCTGCAAAACTTTAGCCCATAGCTTATTATCATTATGCACTAACGACCACATAAGCTTACCAAGCATGGAAATATTATTGTCTCGAGCCATCCGAAGGCCTAAACCTCCCATATTCTTGGGGCTACAAATTGATTCTCAATTAAGAAGAAGGATTCCTTTGCCATTTCCTTAAGAACTCCATAGGAAGGATCTGCATGTGTTATCAATAGAATGACAAATACTTGAAAGCATCCGGCATGTCTGCATCGCGTAGAGAGGGATGGTTGAGAGAGTGGATTGAACTAGAGTATGCCTAGCAGCTCTATTAAGCAACTTAGTTTTCCAGAGTTGAAGACGACCCTGGATTTTACCAAGAACATGCAAAGGAACTTTAAGATACGTCCCCAAATCCATAGTGAATTTAAAATTAAACTACCGACGAAGAGATTCCTTATACCTGCAAGGGACGCCAGGCAATAAGAAAGTCCTAGACATTTATGCATTAATGACCATACCAGAACAAGAACAAAATTGTTGCATAGTGGTTAGAACAACCATACAATCGCTTTTGGTAGTATGAGAAAATAAGAGAACATCGTAGGCAAAAAATAAGTGGGATGTAGGGAGACTCATTCCTGAAATCTTAATAAGCTTCAATTCATTAGACATCACTTTACTGGATATAAGCAAGGACAACTTTTCCATTCAAAGCATAAATAAGTAAGGAGATAGAGGGTCACCCTGACGCAGACCTCTTTTAGGGGAAAAGGCCAGTAACTAAGAACCATTCCAAATTATAAACAACCGTGAGTTTGCAACACGCGACATAATTAGGGAAACATAAAGCAGAGGAAAGCCAAAATCAATTAGAGTTTATTGTAGGAATCTCCAATCCACTCTATCATAAGCTTTGGCTAAATCAATCTTTATAGCGATATAACCCGCTTTCCTTTTGGTTCTACGAATGGCATGCACCACTTCTTTAGCGAGGACAATATGCTCCGCTACTGTTCTCCCAGGAATAATAGCACCTTGTGTTGGACTAATAAGAGATTCCAAAAGTGGTATGATTCTTTGAACAAGAACTTTAGTGAGAATTATGTAACTAACGTTACACAAGCTGATAGGCCTGAACTGATTTATAAAGGTGGGATGGTTCTTTTTAGGGATAAGAACTACTAAAGTTTTAGCAAGCTCCACTGGGCAGGATCCAGTAATAAAGGCATGATTCACCATATGAAAAACAAAATCCCCAACAACATGCCAAAACTTCTTATAGAAAATTGGTTGAAAATCAACTGGACCAAGTGTTTTATAAGGTTTCATAGAGTTAACAGCTATAAAGACCTCCTCTTTAGAGATAGGCGCTAATAGTTTTTGAGCATCGTCCTTCGAAAGTTTCGGTTGTCTAGGAATATGAGGAAAAGGCATTGTAATATCATCAATAGAACAAAAAAAATTGTGGAAAAAAATTAACACCTCAACCTGGATAGATGACTCATCCACAAGCCAAGATTCATCAAAGTTACACAGACGCTCTATCCTTTTTTTTATACGGCGACAAATAGTCATGGCATGAAAGAAATGAGTATTCTTGTCACCATGTTGCAACCACTGAACTCTAGATTTCTGATACCAAAAAAGCTAATCTTGCTGTAAAATATCATTATATTCAATAATCAATTCCCTTTCCAAGTTATTGAGAAATTTTGATTGCCGAACAGCAAGGAACTTTGGCACTCCCTCCAGACGCGCCAAAACCCTCTTGATGTGATAAAAAATGTTACCAAAAATTCCTTGTTAACGTAAATAGCAGCTTCCTTCACACTATTAAGAGACTTAGGCAAAGAAGAGTGATCTCTATTCTAAGCCTTTTCGACCACAGTGTGAAAATCAGTATGAAAAGTCCAAATAACTTGAAAATGAAATGGTCTTGAAGCAACAGGCAGGGTGGAGCCATTCAATCTTAAAAAATAGGATTATGATCAGAGTGGGTTCGAGGTAAGTGATGAAGAGATGCTTTTGGGAAAAATAACCGCCAATCAGAAGCCCCCAGAGCTCTATCAAGGCGGACAAAGGTAGAAAATACACCATTATGTTTTTTTCGATACGTGAAAGGTGCTCCTTTAAACCCAAGATCCATCAATCCACGCTTGTCTAAATTCTGCTTGAAAATATCGGCTCTTCATATAGAGAACAACCCGCCCTTCTTTTCACTAGGACAAACATAATCATTGAAATCCTCTATGAGAAGCCAGGGACGATTAATGATCTTATGAAGACGTAACATCTCTTTCCAGAAAATTAGTCTCCCAGAGGCTTGAGGACTAGCATATATAGCTGTGAGGTACTATAAATTATTCTTGCCATTCGAAACAAGAAAATGGATAAACTGTCTATGCAAAACCAGGATCTGTAAATGAAGTGAGACATCTTTCCACAGACACCAAATACCTCCTGAGAAGCCGACAGAGTCCATACGAACAATTTTGTCAAAACCATGAGATTGGGATACCTTGTCTTCTTTAGCACGTTGTAGGATTAATTCCGGTTAGATCACTAACCTTAATGCGGAAGCGAATTAATCTTTATGTTGCCTTCTGCCCACGTGATCCCAATCTCA
>JANKOE010000008.1:2872211-2888880 GCA_026284465.1 Erythroxylum citrifolium
AAATAAATTTATTTAATCTCTTATATAATATTTATTAACAAATTATTAATAAAATTATGTTATTTTAATAAAATAAACAATTTAATATTTTATTTTATTTTATTTTATTAAATAATTAAATAATATATATCTAAATGATAGTAAATCAGATTATGAAAAAAAACACAAACAGAAAGCAAAAACTTCTTTTTATGGTTTTAATAATTTTTGAAAACCGGAAGAAACCAAAACCAAAACTAAAAGCAAAAACTAAAAACTCAAACAAACAAGATTTTCTGTTAAATTTGAAAACAAAAATAAAAAATAAAAAATAAAAATAGAAACAAATACCTCCCTTAATTTTTGACCCTACCCACAGACTACCTAACCCATGAGCAGGGCCGGACAGGGCCAAAAGCCGCCAGCACCCGTCTTAGCTCATTGTCATTCCTAATCTCATTAAATACAAATTTAAACAAACCGAATCTAATTTATTTATATATAAGCTAAGATAGTTAAATTTTATGTTCACAGTAATTTTTTAAAACTTGAATAATTATAATAAATTAATTTATATCGATGTAAAGTTTAAAAATTAATCGAAATTTAATCAAGATATGTTTAAGTTTATATTTAGTATATGTCACTCATCACTTGACTCTGACCCGATAATTAAAGATCAGCTGATAATTATTTTCTGTAATTATTATGGGGTACGGAGATTCCGCGTGTTTAGTTTTTATAATCTTTTTATTTAATATGTCGTTGCTTAATTATTGACGACAGCACTCACGAGTCAATAATTAAGAAAAAGCCGGCAGGATGTCACTCATCAATAGGCAAGCCAGCACACCACTACTTAATATTTTTGTTTTGGTGAAAGAGGATAAACAAACAAGGAGGCCTAATGTCTCAAAAACGCCACCGACAAAGCTTCATTATGTAGAAGGGGTGAGTATGTTTCAGATTTTATTTTATTTAATAATTATTGTTATTAAAATCGATCAATTTAATTAATTGATCAGTTTTTGTAAATTAATCAATTTTTATAAATCGATTAATTTTTATTTTGTATTATCATTTTTAATTAAACTTTAATTTTTTTGATAAGTAAGAATAGTCTTCTTCAATTATTTTTCAAATTCTTTAATTTTATTTAATTTCTAACCGATTTTATGACGGTTTAATACTTTTTAAACTTTAAACTTTCTTTTTGAGCAATTAAACTTTTTATCTTATCAGTTTAACTTCCAGTCCGATTTTTTAAATATTGGTCTTAAACTTGATCAAACTTTTTTTTTTACAGTTTGAATTAGATATGATATTTAATGACTCAAATAATTTATAACTTGATCAAATTAGAAAAAATTATTTTGTCTATATTTTATAAAGATGATATGCTACGAATAAGTATAATTAAAATGATTCTAAATTTAAACTATTTTGATTCAAAATTAGATTGAGAAGAAACAATTTTATTTAGAGATGGTAATAGGTGACCCATGGTCCAAGTATTTTCAATGTGTAAGCCCATAAGTCAGATTGACGTGACATTTAATTATTCTAAGCAAAATGACATCGTTTTATTTAGAAGAGTTAGGTTTCGGGTGGGCCTGGGCCTGGGCATTTAGGCCCTAACTTAATTAAAAAAAAGTTCTTTTACACTTTTAATTCTGAAAAAAGTTATTTAAAAAAATTGATGAAACTTTGCCATCCCTAATTTTATCACTCCTTAAAATCTGGGGATATGAAGGTGCTTGCCAAGAGATGAATTGCTGTCTTACAAATTAGGAGCTGTATAGACCAAGAAGCTAAACGAATCATCCTTACATAATATAATCCAATTAACCTGTGTGGAAGCAACCGTAGAATTAGAAAAAAATTTGGGTGCGTGGGAGTTGGAGTCAATTTGTAATGCTATATACGCCGTTAATTGTATATTTCAACCTTCTTAGCTGTATTTGAACAAAGATTAATTGAAAAATCTGCTCTTACACAATCGTATCCAAGTTGGTGAAATTCTTTCTTTGAATTGGTCGTTTGCTTGTGATATAGTTTGGGAGGTGGCAAAAAAAAAGGGGAAGAAATCAAGCAAGTCTGTGTTGAAAGAATCAAACCAAGTCCTCTCACTAAAAAATTCCTTCACGTTATCCTGAAAATGGAAAAGAAAGGTGTATATGCGTATTATATCCAAGTTATGATTTACAATTTTTACTAGTTTGTGCTCATGTGGCTCTGGATCGCAGAGGTGACTGCAACCCATGTCTTTGATTCTGTTGTAAAACACTCTCCGAGTGAATGGTCGGAGATTTTGGCGAACTTAGGTGTGTTATTCTGTCACTGCCATGGAGTCGATGTTTTCTATGACGATGTCGTGTCTCATGTCCCTTGTCTTTCCTTCCGTTCTTTTTTGGGTCGCATTCCTTAGCATCTTCTTCACCAGTTTCTGATGGAACTACATAAACGAAAGTTCCAATGCTAATGTCGTCGAAATCCTGCAGAGGTTCCAGAATCTTGACCACAATATTCACCGTTGGTCTCATCTTCGGCCTGTGGCTCAGGCATTGATACGCCAACGCAGCTGCTTTTCTAGCTCCTGCTTCAGAGTATTGACCTTCGAGTCTTGGGTCCATAACTCGGCTAAGTTTTCGTGGATCGTTCAGCATAGGCCTAGCCCACTCTGCTAGGTTCTGCTCTCTCTGGGGACGGGTCTTGTCCACGGATCTCCTCCCTGTAAGAAGCTCCAGGAGGACTACTCCAAAACTGTACACATCGCTCTTTGCCGTCAAGTGACCTGAAAATTGATGGAAGAGAATCTTCAGTACACATCCATGTAATGACCTGAAAGGAGTGGCTAAATATTAGTATGGTAGTCAATACAGTACCGGTCATGACGTATTCAGGGGCCGCATAGCCTTGTGTTCCCATTACTCGTGTTGAAACATGCGTATCTGATCCTTCGGGACCATCTTTTGCCAGTCCGAAGTCGGAAAGTTTAGCTGTGTAGTCCTGTAATGTAAACATTTTTCATATAAGATACTTGACAGGAAATGATATTCTGTAGCTTCTGTAGCTTACGGAACTTAAATTTAGATTAGAGCAAGCCAAAGAGAAGATGATTTACCGAGTCTAACAAGATGTTTGATGCTTTAAAATCTCTATATATGACGGGCTTATCCAATTCGTGAAGGAAGGCTAAGCCCTTGGCAGCTCCCACAGCGATTTTCATTCTTGTTGACCATGGAAGTGAAACCGAGTATCCTTAAATCCAGGAAAAGACAATAGGGTGAATTCTTGACCGGGAAATGAGTGAAGATATATTGGGATATAAGAAACTTTCTTTGAAGAAATGGACGTACTTCTAAATAGCTGATTCTCTAAGCTGCCTCGAGGCATGTACTCGTAAACAAGAAGCCTATGTTCCTCCTCACAGCAATAGCCGATCAGCTTCACAAGATGCGAGTACTTCAGTTGGCCAAGGAAGATCACTTCCGTCTGTCAATACAAGAACAAACCATAAGATTATGTGGTTGACCAAGTATTCCAAAACTAGGAACTATTTCTATCCTAATGTCCCAAGTTGCAAGAACATGAACGTTATGTTTGAGCAAATGGAACTCACCAACCACTCTCTATGACCCTGCAAGCCATCCAATTTTAACAGCTTGACCGCCACAGGCTGAGCCTTCAAACCAGGCTTAAGCTTGTCATCAATGAACCCCTTGTGCACTGGTCCGAACCCTCCTTCACCGAGAAAGTTACTCTGAGAGAAGTTCTGAGTGATCACCCTCAGCTCAGCGTGGGTAAACACGTGAAGATCAGACCCAGCAAGAGAAATGGAAAGATCCTCCGTGAGCTGCGAGCTGGGGTTGCTCAAATCCATCAGAGAAAGCCTTTGACATGATGTCTGTCTCGCATCCTGTTTCTTGGGTTTAGGTGATGTCTCACCATCTGAGTTGAAACAGCTTGGAACAAAGCAACTCCACGCACTCTTCTTAACCGTCATTTTACTGAAATATACAATATTCGAACACAGAGTCTTCTTGAGCAAGAAAGAGCTACGCACGCATCAGTTTTATTGATGTCTATGATCAAATATAGAACGGGAAGTTTGGTCAGAGAAGACCTATATATATAGCAAGGTCGGTGGAGAAGGTTTCCAGGTTTATAAAAATATTCAAAAATCACAAACAGCCCTCCATAGTCCATACGCGGACATGGAGAAAAGTACTCGGAGACTCCTTTTAGTGATTAAAAAGCTAATTTTAATTACGATAGACGTTTCGACTTTTTCCATTTTCCTTTCATCTTCTTCACACCATTCTAGTTGGTCCAAGAAAACATAACGAGGCTGCCCTCCTTGACTTTGTTTTGGAGTTACGTAACTAACTACACATACACCAAAGAAAAACTAACAGGATAAGAAACTCCGTGTCTCTTCGTTACTATTGCTTTCACACAAAGAAGATGGCTAAAGATTGGATGAAGCTGGTTTCCTCAAGTAATGATTTGACTTTGTTGTCTTCTCAGGACACTAAGTCAACAAAATATGATCTGCTAGCTAAATCAAATTTTCCATCATCAATTACATATGTTTAACTTCTAAGTTCAAGTTAACGCGTTCATTCATTACTAAATTAACGAATATCACATTTACATAACTATGGTTTATTTCTGTCTCATTATGCTTAAATTTCCAATTGACTTGATAGATAAAGATAACATTATATAATGCATTCTGGCCCCTAAAATGTAAGAACCAGAAACACAATAACAACTCGGGACTGAGATACCGATCACGGCATCGCATCGCGTGTGATCCGGGGACTGTTCCCAACCAATCCCCCAATCATGTCAGTGCGTTACGAATTGACTTTGAAAATAAATCCAAAGTCTGGGGTGGGGCCATCAGACGGTGGTTGAGGAATCACTTAGACATGTTGTTTATTCCTGCTCTTAATCTGAACATTCCACCGGCTAATGAAATAGTGGTGGTTTACCCTCATCGTTGGTCGGGTCTGGTGTCTGAACCCGAAACAAGCTTTCCGTCAGGAGTACTGTACCTGAGAAGGCGGAAGATGATTTTGTACGTAGAGAGGAGCAGGTGACTGGGGTGGCATCTTTGGTTGTATTGACGTCACATATTCAAAGTCAAATAGGATTGTGTGGTAAAAATAATGGCCGCGTCAACTCGGTCTTTCGGTTGCCATGTCTTACGAAGGTTTTAATCGGAGAAGAACCTTAATTCATTCACATCTAGCCTAATCTCTGGTTAAGCTGAGTAGGTTTTTATAAAAAATAAAATTTTGATCTCAAATTTTAAACAGCTGCATACATGAGGATAGTTTGAATCTGCGACCTCACTTAAGTCAGATAGTTCTTATTAACTCACGTGCGCCTGGGGTTAATTAACTTGGTCTTTTCTTATAGTTCTAATCCGATCTTCTTACCTCGTAACTAGTTAGGTACTGAAAGCTGAAACTACTAAACACAAGCGTCTTTTTAGACCAACGCACTTAAAGAAGACAATTGGAAACATAATTATTTTGATAAAACCCAGGTTAGACCGTGAGGGAGGAAGGAGGACCCATTGGCCATCGCTCTGAACCTAACCTGATTTCTGCGATACCCAAATTTCAAAGTAAATTTATTCTAGATTATATATTGAAGAAGTTTCCTAAGGCTATGTCTTGATTCCAAGTCACGTTGACTCCCTGTAATTCTCTAAGTATTACAGATTTTAGGTTATTTGAATTTAAATCTTCAATTGGATATTTATATTAAATTTATTGTATTGACTTATCCAAAACATATTATTTGTATAACAAATTTATAAAAACTTTAAAAAATAATATTTTAAAGAAGTAGATGTTGCAAGTTATTTTTTTTGGGTAAAATGTTGCAAGTTATTATAGTAAGGTAAATGTTAAGACATATGTTAGGTATCTTATCATTAATTTTGACTTTATTTACTAATTGGATTCTCAAGATAATGTATAATTCCATGGATGTTGAAATCTTGATGCTATCTTAGGTAATCTTTAACAAGAATATCTGAATATGTATGAAGATAAAACTCAATCTTGTGAAGACTTATGTGTGAGTTACTTGACCATAGTGTTGAAGGAGTCTTCTGTCGTGGGTCTCTTCTGCATTGTGCTGTTGCTGTGCTTTGACTGTTGTTTTTCATGTGAAGTGTGAGTTGTCTTTGTGGTTAATTTGGAGTCTCGGTAGCTAGGATTTTAGGGTCATCTTTGATAACCTTAGCATCTAATTTTTTGTTAATTATGAATCGATCTTGTTGTTTCGTTTCTGTGGCTCTTGCGTGATTTTTTTGTGGGCTGTGCTATCAGTGATTGAGTGGAATCCTTGCAGCTGTTATTTTTTTTCTCTTGGTTTTTACATGGTTCGGTTGGGTGATCTATGATGATGTGCTGCGTTTTAGATGATTACGTGACTCATTGTAACTTGGTATTCTTCTAGTCTTCAACCAAAATTGAGGGCAATTTTGGCTGCTATTCTTTGGTAGTGTTCATGCGATTTTGTGGCTGTATTTTTAAGTTGATTGTGTAATTTTTGTAGCATGTTTTTGTGGAAAAACTTCAAAAGTTTTTTGTGTGGTTGAAGCTCCATCGTTTGCAACATTTTGTTGATGAAATTTTTGTTTTTTTTGGTGATTTTGCTCTTGCTGTATGTGAGATTTTCCAGTGACGATATTGAAGCTTCACAACAAATTTTTCAACGGACAACTTCCTATTCTTTTGTTAACGAAGCTATATTGTTAGGGAAGTTGTTTTATTTCTCAAATGTCTTTGTTTATGTTCGTTGTTATTTCAATTACTTAAGTAATTTTATTTTCATCCTTTATTATCAAATACTGTTAAGAAAACTCTCTGTTGAAATTAGCACGAGGCGGTCATACTATTGGTGTAATTTACTTTCACAGGATGTGAGAACAAGGGATAGTGTCAAGGGTTGGGTGAATCGGCTCTGTAATGCCTTGAGTAAAACTATTATTGTATCACAGGTGAAAGTAATTAAGCTAGGTGAGGGCTCCGTAGACATAAGCAAGGTGTATCGAACTGCGTTACCAAATCTCAAGTGTTGACTTAAATTTGTGCGTTTGATTTTTCTAGTTTTTTATTGTGCTAGATTTTGCAAAATTACTACACCCCTTCGAAAACTTTCAATTGGTATCAGAGCGAGTCACCGAATCAGAACTTGGTACGTTAATTTGGTGTTGATCCGTGTTTCGTAATTATGGCTATAAGAGAAGGGGCATCAATCATTATGCCACCATTGTTAGATGGTTCAAATTATCCTACATAAAAATCACGGATGAGAGTATTCATTCAAGCACAAGGAATAAGAGCATGAAACTTGGTTTTAAATGGCTGGATACATTCAGTGACGATTGATGAAAAGGGGAAAACAATGCTTAAAGATGCATCTGAGTGGACAAGGGCTGAAGAAGAGAGAGTGCTCGGAAATTCTCAAGCCTTGCACGTCATCTTTAGTGCAATTGATGAAGGTCGCTTTGCTATGATATCAGCCTGTGAATCGGTGAAAGAAGCTTAGGACACTTTGCAAACTATACATGAGGGACTGAAATATGTGATAGCTTCAAAACTTTAGATGTTAGCTGTTAAATTCGAAGTGCTTAAGATTGATGAAAACGATACTATTAGAGACTTCCATGAGAGGTTGCAAGATATAGCCAACCAAGCACATCAACTTGGGAAGAAGTATTCGAATATGAAACTTTTCAAGAAAACTTTGAGGTTACTTCCTTTAAGATTTATACTGAAAATTGCAGTCATCGAAGAAGCCCATGATATCACGAAATTGTCTTTGGATAAGGTAATTGAGATTCTTACCAACTTTGAGATGAATTTGATTAGAGATTAACGAGAGAATAACAAAAGATTGGCATTGCAAGTTGAGATTGGTAAAGCCATGAATGACTTGGAAGATGAATCCAATGAGAATGAAGATATGGACTTAATGACAAGAAATTTCAGCAAGTAATTAAAAAAAGTGAAGAATGATAGATTCTATTTCAAGTAAAACGGTAGAAGCTCATCAAATAGTAATTTCAAATAACAAGCTAAAACTCAAAAAGGTGAAAGACAGTAAAGAAAATTCAATATCACGAATGTCACGGCTTTGGACATGTGCAAGCGGAATGTGGTAATACATTGAAGAAGAAAAAGGAGAAGTCGTATACCAACACTTGGAGTAAGAATGAATCTGAAAGCGAGTACGGTAGTGAAGAGAAATTTGTAAGCAATACTGCGTTGGTTGCTTTATACAACAAAATACTAACTGATTGCTTAACAACAACCAAAAAGGAAGAAATTGATGAGGAAAACGTGGATAAATAAAAAAATCTCAAAAAAAGGTAAATGAATCAGCTTGTAGTCTAACCTTAGATTGTGACAGTGATGATAGTGGCTCAGATGACAAAAAGGAGGATATTTATGAAGCCTATGAATTAATGTATGCAAAATGGGTGCAAACATGTGAGAAGAATGAAAAGTTAAAGAAGGAAAACTTTACCGTGAAAAACACCATTCAAGACCTTGAGAAGAAGTTGTTATCTACAATAGATGAACTTAATGAAACAAACTTGAAGCTGGTCAGTATGAAAATCGGAATAAAAATATTAAATGGAGGTATCGAAAAGTTACAAAAGTTGTTAGAAATTGATAAGATTAGAGGAGACCTTCAAGGCATTGACTATAAAGGTGAATGTTCTAAGTCAAAGGAGAAACTTCAAGGAGGAAACAAAAATTCATATCTACATGTCATTTTTGTAAGATAAACGAGCACATAAGACCGACTTGTTATAAGCTGCTACAAATGATATTTCAACATAGTTAAAACCAAAAATCTAGATATTCTCTATTAAATTTCCAGCAGCAGTCCACGTTACCAAAACATATTTGGGTTAGAAAGGGTCAATTACAAGCACAAAAATATGGTAAAGAAAAAACAAGAAATTGTCCATATTCACATTTAGTTGCTGCTGGTAAAGAAACTGCTCAAACAAAAAACAAATTGGTTGCTTACGAGGGAGGAATCAACCAAACATCTGATGACAGAGTTAATGTGGTGAAGATAAGGTCAAGTTTGAATTTCTTCAAAGGGCACATAGGCTATGTTCTTTAAATCTTTGAAGTATATTGATGTTGTTTAGGTTCGAAGGAGTTAACGTCTAGACTTTCTGAGTTTAGTTTTATAAGGTTCAGGTGATTGGTGTGTGTTTGTATTTTTCCCTACTTGTTAAATAGTATATTTGACGTGAAAACGAGACTCTCCTTGATGATTTGAAAGTGTTGCTTCTGAATGTTGATTTATGGAGTTATGTTGAGAAAAAGTTGATGCTTGGTTGGAGAACTGTAGGAAGATTTGAGTTTTCTATGATTTGAATTTTTCAAGATTTATCTTGGTTTCTCTCTACATTGTGGGTTATATAAGTTTGGGCAATATGCTTTAATATGGTTTATGTGAGGAGGAGATTGATTAAGTTTGATTATGATGAATGCATTTTTTGGGTCTATGAATTTGATCAATCATATGTGGATGACTTTGATGTAAGTAATTATATGTTGACTAATGTTTTTGACTAGTAGTAAATTGTCATTTTGGTGTGCTTATGATTCTTCTACTACACCTACTGTTGATTTTTATGCTTTTTTATTCACTAAGATTGATCGCATTGAAGTCATTCTTCATTTTGGCATTGTTTTGTCCCAAGGGGTAGATATCAAATTGTTTTTAGTGATTGTTCAATTTAGGGGGAGGTTTCAAGATATCTATATGACTATTAGTTTTGCCTTTTAGCATCTTTTTATCCCAAGGAGGAGAATGAATGATGTATTGGCTGTGACTGTTGTATTTACTTAGAGAACTTAACTTGTGTTTACTTGGGTAACTTGGTTGTTTTTGTTAACTTCGGTTTATTGTTTATTCGATTATTTGCCAAATGCGTATTTGGAAGTTATTTGAAACCTCATGTTCGATTAAGGGGGAGTTTTCTTGTGGTTTGTGAATTTGATGTTATATGTCCAATTATCTCCTTTAGGGGGAGTTTCGAATATGTGACCAATAATGCTAATAAGGGGAAATTGTTAAGATACATGTTAGGTATCTTATTATTAATTTTGACATTATTTGCTAATTAGATTCTCAAGATAATGTACAATTCGTTGTATGTTGAAATCTTGATGTTATCTTGGATAATCTTTAACAAGAATTTGTATGAAGCAAAAACTCAATCTTGTGAAGACTTATGTGTGAGTTACATGACCATAATGTTGAAGGAGTCTTCTGTTGTGGGTCACTTCTGCACTGCGTTGTTGCTGTTCTTTGACTACTGTTTTTCATGTAAAGTGTGGGTTGCCTTTGTGGTTGATTTGGAGTCTCGGTTGCTGGGATTTCAAAGCCATCTTTGATAACCTTAGCAGCTGATTTTACGTTAATTATGAATCAATCTTGTTGTTGTGTTTTTGTGGCTCTTGCATGATTTTTTAATGGGCTGTGCTATCGGTGATTAAGAAGGAATCCTTATAGTTGTGATTTTTTCTCTTGATTTTTACATGGTTTGGTTGAGTGATATATGATGATGTGCTGTGTTTTGGATGATTACGTGACTCATTACAGCTTGGTATTCTTCTAGTCTTCAACAACAATTGAGGGCAATTTTGGTAGCTATTCTTTGGTAGTGTTCACGCGATTTTGAGTTGATTGTGTGATTTTTGTAGCGTGTTTTTGTGGAAAAACTCAAGAAGTTTTTCGTATGGTTGAAATTCCATCATTTGCAATGTTTCGATGATGAAACGTTTATTTTCTTCGTGATTTTTTTGCTGTTGTGCATGGGATTTTCCAATGATGATACTCAAGCTTCACAACAGATATTTCAGTAGACAACTTCCCATTCTTTCGTTGACGAAGTTACATTATTAATGAAGTTGTTTTCTTTTTCAAGTGTCTTTGTTCATATTCGTTGTTATTTCAATCACTTAATTTATTTTATTTTTATTCTTTATTATCAAATATTATTAAGAAAATTCCATGTTAAAGTTAATACAAGGCTGTCGTACTAATGAGTGTGATTTACTTTCACAGGTTGTGAGGACAAGGGATAATATGAAGGGTTAGGTGAGTCGACTTTGTAATGTCTTGAGTAAAACTATTATTGTATCACAAGTGAAAGTAATTAAGCTGAGTGAGGCCTCCACAAACGTAAGTAAGGTGTGTCGAACTGTGTTACCAAATATTAAGTATTGACTTATATTTGTGCGATTAATTTTTCTAGTTTATGATTGTGCTAGATTTTGCGAAACTACTACACCTCTTCAGAAACATTCAGTAAAAGATATATTTTCCTTACTATTTGAGTTATTCGTACAAATTTTATATAGTTTCATAAGTTGCTCCTTTGTGATATTCTGGTCACAGATTCAAAGTACGGAAATTGTCTATTCTTCAAAAAATGCTAAAATATAAGGGGAAGATTGCGTACATCAATGACCTCCCAGACCTTTACAAAACGGGAAGCCTTTTATATTGAATACATTAACTTTTTTTTATAAAATGTTCACATGTATTATTTATATTGATTATTTTCTAAAAACTTGACCAACAATATGCGATGTATGATTTTATTAAAAAAGTTGTCATTATCTATTTTAAATAAAAAGGTAATTAAAATCTTTTAAAGTATAATTTAAAAGGACTCAATCACTTGTATGCTAACTAATTTTCACTAATAAAGATACTTGAAATTAATAACCATTACTTTTAAAATTAGAAGCGAATCTTTAATTTTACCATTACTTTTCAAAAATATCTTATTTTAAGATGATCTCTTCGATGGTGGTCCATGTTCACCATCAACACACCACCAAGAAGTCCAGGCTTATCTAATAAAGTCCCATTCTAATAACAGCTCATCATATCCCAGGAATCCAATGAATGTCCCACTCTTTATATATATATTATTATTAACCCAGTCCATTAGTTAACTGGGATTTCCAGAAGCTTAAGATTATTACGATCTGAAAGCCAATGCTTATCTCTCTTTGATGGTCCAAGGTTAAGGTTGAACAATCCGAACAAACAACAAACTTGTTTACCTTAGACATTAGCGATCTATGGATCCTCACCAAACATATAATGACCAATTAGTACTTTTGAAACTTCATTTGACTACAAACGAATGTTTATCAGCTGCTGACCTCCCGTGTTTTCCAGAGATTAGTTAACAGTAACAGAGAAAGTAGAAACGAGTTTTAGGTACTGAACGACGGAAAAGTCATGGGTTTAACACCAAACACGGCTTAATATTACCAGCCATATGGCCCATATCCCTCATTATCGTGCCCTCTTGCTTTATAAGTTGACCAGCCAAGCGCAATGGACTAATCAAATACGTATAATATATAATTAACACGTGATTTATGATGAAGTTTCGGCTCAAACACCATACGCTACTCTCGCTAATAGCTCTACAGATCATCCTTCTGACCGGTGTGGTACGTGGAGAGCATTCGAGGCGTGTTCTTAAAAGGGAGAAGGAGAAGACAAAGCCAGTCTGTGCGTATTTTTTCATTTTTGCTTGCAATTGGTGGAGGTTGAGGTCAAAGTCTTCTTGTATTTGTCGGGTTCTAATGGAGGTGTGTCTGCGGAGTCTGACCTGACTTCTATACACCGCGTGAGTTTGTCGTCGCGTGCAAGCATTTCCAATGTTTATAGACAAATTATTGGTATATTTTGTCATTTAGGATAAGCTTATACACGAAGGAATTATTAGTCGCAATGGTCAATCTGAGTAGGGACGGACATACACATACTTGTGGTATCGCCAATCCCATTTGTTTCGATATAATCATTTTGGATTGGATTGGATTGGATTGGATTGATTAATATAAATAATCAAACTTAATATAAGTCTAATTAAATTTAAGCTTGGTCCATAAATTTATCATAGTTTTGGTTTTATAATACATGTGCTTTTGTTGTTAACTTATCTTAAAAATCTTAATTACAAATTTCATCATGTTTACATACATGTGAAGTCCATGTATAAGATTTTATAAATGTGCTTGAAACCTGATCTACCTAACAGATTCTGACTAGTGATTAGGTCCAAAATTACCAAATATTAAATATAGGCCGGGATCGGGATCATAAGCCCACTGTTTCAATCTGTTTTCTGTATTCTTTGTATACGAAGGAAAACGACCAGACTAGTGCACTGTTACAAGTTTGACTCTTCATATAATTAATTAGTTAACTCTGGACCAATAGAAGGTTAATCCCCAATCTCAAGAGTTTCCAATCACAGACCCTACCACCGTTAGAGGATTGAACGACCGCTGAAGGATTAATTAGTTAACTCTGTATTGACGATGACTGCATATTTCCGTACCAAGTTTGGAAAAAATAAGAATCTAACCATGCAAATCGTAAATCGCATGTGACATATATATATATATTATATATATGTGTATTTTTACCGCTGCAATTATACCATACCATAAGGTCAGAGCACGCATCATTTCATTTCTGTCCTCGCCTGTTATTTTCCAAGGCTGCTTTGTTTTTTTGGGTCAAGCCACCGATATTCGGTGTCACATGGGTAACTGATTAATCCGAATTTGAGTTAGGTAGGACCCTTGTAAGGCTGTGAAGCTCTCCCTCGCGAGTTTTAAAGCGACTTCATTTCTAAGACTCGAACTCGAGACCTTAGTTAAGGATAAAAGAGCCTGTGTCACTCTACCACAACCCTCGTGGGTTTTCCAAGGCTGCTACGACAACAGTCGTATCAGTATTGGGTTACAACCATCAAACTATTAGAATAATAACTCAACTCAGTAGTACGTAAATTTATCTTTAATTATCGGACATGCTATTTTTAATTCACCTACAAAAGAGAAAGAAAAATATTATAAACAGTTTAAAGAAAAAATATTAACAAAATATATAAAGAAATAACTGCGTGAATAAATAAAAGTAAAAATAACAGTAAAAGCAAAAATTAAAATTAAAATAAGTAAAGAAATAAACAAACAAAATAAGTAAATAAATAAAACACAATTATTATTTCTTTAAATATTTTTAAATAAATTGTTCAATGCACATAATAATAATAACAAATTTGTGAATTTTATACATATAATGAATTATTTGATAAATTAATGATTGAAAGCCAACAAATTCAACTAAGACATTTTTAATGCATAAATATTTAACTTTTATGAAGATACGAGAGAGTCGGGCATAAATTGCATACACTTCGAGTCTATTTAATCCCTTTTTAATGACTAAAATCTTAACCGACAGAAATTATCATTTATGTTAAATTTAGGTGTTAAGATTTGATCCGGTTGAGATTAAAATAATATCATATTTATATAACAAAAAGTTTATTAACTAAAATAAGATCAACTCAAAGTCTAAATTTAATTAAATTTAATCTAAATTATAAAATTTAAATTGAGTAAAGAAGAAATTGTCATTCCTACTCCTTTGCATTCATGAAATTCTCTCAGGCGTCTTTCCTTCACGGGTTAAAATTAAAGATGATAATTTCATACCAAATTAAGGCCACTCCTTTGGGATTTCGTTAGATATTTTTTCCTCCCTTCTTTATGAAATTTGACAATCAGCTAGGAAACCTCACATCCAAATTATTGTGGACATACTTCTCCTCCAACTAATTACACGGCTCCACCCAAAACGATGTAACCCCCGACTGGTTAATGTCTGAGTCTGACACGCAAACATCTTCCAGATATTTATAAAAGAGCATCCAGCTTCCGCGGTAGCAATAATCAAAAGAATACTTACCCTTGTGCAAAAGAACCCACTATCTTGTGAGATTGTGGTTCAGTTGGCTGCGCAGGTTGGACATATAGGAAGAGCTCTTGGGTTCAATTTTCACTAAACATACCTGTGGGAAGGAGCGAGGAGCTTTAATTGTGACTAAGCTCTGACCGAGATTAGTCAACCCAGTGGGTTCGAATATTGGTGGTGTAAACCAAAAAAAAAACCTACTACCAATAAAGAAAATAATTACTTGGTTAGAAGAAGTCTTTTTCATACTTCACCTCTTTTTGTAAAAAAAGAATGCTTTCGTGTCTAATTGACCTAAACTTAGTTAATCAATTACGAATTATCTACTAGTGTACCACCTAGTTGTAGCTAGTATTACTAAGTACAAGTCGATTATGCAAAAACGATAAATATTAGTAATTATCGTTATCCTATTATCTAGTCTACGAATTTGATTTTGATTTTTTAATTAAAAAAATAAAACTTAAACATCTAAAATAAAATATGCAGCAATACTGAACAGAGAAACAAGAAATCATTTAGAAAACTCTCAATACCAAGGATTAGTATCTAGGTTATGAATCCTCCTAAAAAACCTTAAATAGTTAACCTTTTATTATGCCATTTTTTTGTTGACTATTGGATCATGAAAATTTCTATGATATGCTAATAACTCACTTAAGAATACTAACAACTAATCTTAGAATTATCAATCAATATTATTTAGGTTAAAGGTACTAAGATTGTTTTACCAATTTGTGAACTTTGTTATTAAGTTTAACCTTAATCCAGAGGATTTATGTCAACTTATCTCTAAGTTTACAATCAACTCATTTCAATTACGATAGATCTATTCATATATAGGATTTCTAAATCTTTTTGTTATGAAATCATATTATGCACTAATATTCTGAATCTATTAGAACATTTATTAAAGCCGTAATTGAATCACAATAGATCCATCAAAACAATTGCATTAAATAAAATATGTTATAACATAAACATAGGGTTCATCTTACCTAGACACTAAAGATATTTAGTTACACACGATGGAAAATGAAATCAAACATAAATAGAAAAAAAACTAATAGAAGACAAAAGGTCCATAATTCTAAATTTCCCTTTATCTCCTATCGAATGTTCTTGCAAGGTAGAGCATTAATCTTGCATTATGATAGATCTTTTGATGATTTTTTTGTGTTTTCTTCTTCTCTGAATCAAAATCGCCCCTTGACTCATCTTTGAAAGTCTCTGCATGTCTGCTTCTCAATTTTGCCTCTGAATATGGCTTTTTAGAGTAATTTTTAAGATTTTGGGAGATACACGATCTGATACATAGCAGTGTACTAGATTATGTATAACCTAAAATCTCTAGAATTTGCAAATTTGCACGGCTTGAGGAACTTACATGACTGTGTATTCCTTCTTTGCTTCAAATCTTCCTTTTATGCCACATTTTTATCTGAATTTTTCTCCGTTTAATCCATGAAGGCAATTATAACCTATAAAGACACTTGGAGCAATAAATACCAAATATACAATAAAAGTATAGAAGATCAAGCAAAAATACAACAAATATAGGGTATAAATACAGTCAATTATACATCTATCATTGTCCGTCCCACTTTGATATACAAACCCCTTACTTGGCTGTTTTCTTCGTAATGGGGCTCTTCAATGTGAAGCAATGTGGCACCTTTGAGCTTTCTGCTTTATTTGCATTTGTTATTGCAAATTTACAATTCCTTTTCTTACAGGTATATGATATGTGCTTAATTGTTGATATTTTTAATCATTTACACTTAGCAATTATTGACATAAAAATGCTTAAGATACTCACTTTAATTCA
>JANKOE010000008.1:2888980-2900923 GCA_026284465.1 Erythroxylum citrifolium
TACATTTATTAATCATAACTAATATTCTTATTAATATTGTAACAACCCGTGCAAAGCACGGGGTTTACAACTAGTTAGAATTAAAATGTCATCCCTCAATGCTACCTCAAAGATTTAAGGCTTTGATGTACAGCAGAACTCTCAAAAATCGCAGCCTTTGTTTTCAGATTTTGTTAGTCTTTAAATTGCTTCAGTGACATGAAAATTTCATGAAATCCATGTCATCCAAAGGATTGCATATATGGAGAAATTAGCTTTTACTCAGTTTGAGAGGCCAGATTTCGGCTTCCGGCTGAATTATAAAAAAATTGCAGGCACAAACATAAGCTTATGAAGATACATGTTAAGCACTAACTTGCCAGATCTATGATGGGATCTATATTGATCATCTGCAAGAAAAAAGTGCAGAAGACCATTTCTTAGGGAAGACTAGTGAAGGAGAGGGGTAATTGATTTGGAGGTTTATTTTTCTTCTGATGCATTAAATTCTGATTCTGAACCAAGGAATTTGTGGTAAAACAAAAATGATGCACGGTACGAGAGAGTTTACTTACAATTGGTTTACAGCAAAGATACTTTACTAAAAATACAGTGTAAACTGTAAAGTGATCATATCAATGCAAGTACTCACTAAATTGTCAGTAGAATATTCCTTCAGTGAAGACTACGAGTGATCAAACCCTGTTCGCACGCGGTCAGGAGACAATACGTTTAAGTGTTATGTGTACAAGTTCAAGTTCTTTGCTTTTAAAAGTTTGCCGTTTTTGCTTCTTAAAATTGAAGTTGTTACGAAATTTGTGCAATCGTACAAATTTAAGCAAATTTGGGATAGTTCAAAACTTAATTAAGTGTCATGTGTCAGATTTTGAGTTAGTGTCAAGCTATTTGCAAGAGATTCTAAGTAGCAAATTCGACTTGATATGATTAAAAAAAATAAAAAATTAGAAACAATGAAAATTTAATTTCGTTGATTATATACATATAAACACAACATCTTTAACAATCTTAATTTTAACCAAATTTAATAATAATATTACAATTTCTTATTTAATAAATATGAACACAATAACATATTTTTGGCTCTGGATATGTTATTGAATGGTCATCTTCAAAATAAATGACATTCATATAGAAAAGAAAAAACTTCATTTGAAAGTGTCCTACTTGTATAATATGTTGTTCATAGAAATATCTTGGAGAGAAGAGATCACCTGTCTAAGATTTCGCTGTCTTACTTTGTCCAAGAATAAGACGACGTCGTTTTCCCTTAAAATTTTCAACCCACGCGTAGACGTAAGACTAGGGATGGTTGGAAAGTAAAAAGCGGCTTGGCTTGACACAAGGGAGCATGCTTTGAAAGCCACGTTTAAACCTTTATGTGTGTTATGTACTGGACGTGGCTTTCGATTATAATGGAAACATGTTTTTTTTTTTTGACAGTATGGAAACATGTTTATTATAATTTATAGATATTATTAATTTTGTTGTTGATATTAAGTATATATTTATTTATTTAGTATTAATTATTAATAATTCATTAATAAATTAGATTTCCATTATTATAACAACTGTTAAATATTATTATTAAATTATTTATTGTTTTAATAATTTTATTAATCTTTTTGTTATATTTATTATTACAATGATTATTAATATAACAAATTTCATAGTAATATTAGTATTAGTATTAGTATTATAATATTCGTTATGCTGATTAAAATTTTTAATAATTTTAAAATTTTATTATTATTATGAAATTTGTTATAATTTGTAATTTTCTTGTTATTATTATGAACTTTATTATAATAATTATATTTAAATTCCTTAAAATTTTTAATTGTTATTATTATGATAATAATTATTATAATTATCATAATTTTTAATTTTTAATAAATTCCTTAAAATAACAATAATAATAATTATTATTATTATTGTTATTATTAAATTTTTTATATTTAGTGTATTTATTTATTTGTTTATTTATTTGTCAGTATTATCAAATAAATAATACAATACTAATAATAATAAGGAAAATACTAATAATAATAACAATAATAGAATTAATTCTAACAAATAATAAAATATCAATTAATAATAAGAATAAGAATAATAGTAATAATAATCATAACAACAATAATAATAAGAATAAAAATAATAGTAATAATAATCATAACAACAATAATATTGTTTTTTCTAATTTTATATTCGTTATTATTATTATTATTAGTATAATAGTAATAATAATGATAATAATAATAATAATAGAAGAAGAAGAAGAAGAAGAAGAAGAAGAAATAAATATATACACTTAATAATAATAAGGAAATTAATAATGTTATGAACATACAAAAATAATAAACATTTAATAATGTTATGAATAATAATAAATTTAATAATTACTCTGCAATAAATATTAAAATTTAATAATGCTATGAATAATAATCAACATTTGAATACTAGAAGTTAAAATACAAATTATTAAGTGTATATATTTATTTTTTTATTATTATAGTAATATTTTTTATTAAGTGTATATATTAAAAATAATAATAATGTTATTATTATTAAGAAATTTAATAATAATAATAATAATAAATTTAATAATAACTCTGCAATAAATTTAATTTTTATTATTTTTAGTAATTTAATAATAATAATTTAACAGTTATTATAATAATGGAAATAAAATTAATTACAAATAATAATAATAATAATAATAAAGAATAGTAGAAGTTGAAATACAAATTCAAAAGTTTGTATATATTGCGGCTTGGCTTTTGGTTTTAAAAAGCATGAGATGTGACAAAGCTACGCATGGTTTAAAATTTTTACGTAAACACGACGTCGTTTTTATCTTCGACAGAATAAAGCAGAGTTAAGTTAGACAGACGATCTCCGCTCTAAAGCTAAACAGTGGAGGCTATAGTAAACAGTGAAGAGCTGCAATTTAGTTTATTCCATCAAGGGAATTCCGAGCAGAAGCTAGCGCAGTACAGTGAAGGAGTTAGACAGTGAAGTAAAATAAGAGTTTTTGTTAGGGATTTGGTAAGAGTTGAAGCTATTTGTCGGAAAATACCTATGAAAAGCTAAACATTTCGATGCCGGTTCAGAGGTAAAATCGACGCCGACGACCCGGGTTAAGTATTATTTTAATTATTTTGTTGCTTTTTCTCTCATTAAGAATTGATTGTGCTATCCTATTTTAATTTTGGGTATTATATATGGATAATCAGATTTTCGTTATTATTCGGTTATTTGTGTATAAACTCATTGGGTATTGTGATTTGATAATTTTAATGTGTTCATTGAATTGCTAATTGCAAACCCATTGTTAGAATTTCGATATAATCCGTAATTGTTATGTTAAAATTCATGTGTAGCGACTAATGATTCGTAATCATTAGGGATAACATGACCTAGGTTAAATGACGCATCGTATGTAGTTGTTGCCTTGATTAATCAGTTTTTCTAATTCGTAATGCTGCTGCCTAATTAAATCTAGAGATCGTATCCTAGGTTGTTAAGTGGTTAGGTTTAATTAACGATCGTATCTTGATTAAACAAAACCTATGGAAAAACTCGGGTTAATTATTAACCCACGATTAAAAATTGCTAGAAGAGATTAAAGAACAACAAATTAATAAAATATGCTTAGTCAGGGTGTAGGCCGAGATTGAACTGAAGAACCGGATCCCTACCAAATTTCCTACTTTTATCATTTTTATGCATGTTTTCTTTACTTTATTTCTATTAGTTAGTTTTATTTTTATTTTTCTTTTCAAAAATCCAAAACTCCCCCCAATTACGTGTAAACACCGGTTAATTTCATTCCCTATACTTTACACGTACTCTCTGTGGAATCGACCTAGACTTACCACTCTACAGTAATAGTCTAGTTAATTTAATTTTAACCAGCGTTACAACGCGCGGTCAATGTATTAACTATTTTTACAACCACAATAATGAATCTTCTGCCCTGTGGACTTTTTTAGAATAATACTCATCATTAATGCGCTGGAGAAAGTAGTTATCCCAAGTTATTAATCAATATAAATCGTGGGACATCCCAATAGCTAAACAAAACACAATGCTTCTTTGTACTCCACAGGCCTTATAGCATGACAAAAGATGGCCACATCTACACACCTAACTAAGTACAACTCCGGCATACTTCTCTTGAATGTCCTAAGCATAAGGATGTGGTCATAAAGAGTCTATATATGTTCCTATGTGATCTTAATAATTTTCCTAAACAACATTACTCTAGAGAATTTATCCTTAAAGAACTTGGAATGCCAGACATTGATTTTTTGAAAGGATAGAGTGATCTTATACCGACCTCTATTTTGTCTCTTGAAGGACCATCTCAATCTCTCCCTCCATACTTCCAACAATCCCAAGATCTTAACGAGGATATGCCCGAGTTCAACGAAGAAGACTATGGGTGTCTCTTTTAAAATATAGAGATATCACTGAAGATAATTTGTCTTTATCCTATGAGCCTATCCAGTAGAAGAATAAATAGGCCACGCCATTAAAATAAAGTAGGCCTCCATTATGTATGGTTATACTATTGCGAGTGTTTGTGGATCCAATAAGCTTAATTTTTGAATCACAACATAACAAATGTCCATGGCTTCACTAAGTTAAATTATTGTACTATTTACAATGTGGTTCAGTCAGATTTTGCTGGAGCGGAACGTCGTTGTCTAGATCCATTAACTTGAATAGCTTTGACAAGAGAATACTTGCAAAACAATAAAGGCGCGCCGAGGGTTGGTTCCCGGTAGGCCCCTCCGACGCTCAAGTCAGTATTTCTGTGAGGGTTTTAGTAATTTTCTGAAGAGAAAAGTAGGGTTCTAGAGTCGTACCTCTATCATGACGAGACGATGAGTTTATATAGTGAATACCTGTAGGAATTAGGTCAACGTTGAGGAATTGACTGATCGACCCATGTGCCGTTCTAAGTTTAAGCTTGAGCCTAGCACAACTGACCCAACCACAATATAATGAGCATGTTTGTTTGTAACCTCCTATGCCTATAAAAGTAAATCGTTGTCTTTAGTTGAGGGTAAAAAAAAAAAAGAAAATGGTTGCTTCTCCATGGCTTTTCTCTGAACATCCATCATTCCTAAAAGCTTAAGTCGTCAGTAGTCTCACACTTAACAGATATGAGTATACTTTGTACTTGCCTTTCTAAGAAGATCCTGTGAATCAGAAAATATCATATTGTAAGGACCTATTAAAGTCATATTAGGAGTAAGAATGTGCTCAACAATGAGCTAGGTGGTCGGGCTAACCTGGTGCACTTTATATATTAAAAAAAGGGTAAAAAAATGACATTATTTCTTAAGTAACAATCGAGTCACGAGTCAGGCTGGGCAGGGCCGCGCTAGGCTCGTAGCCTGGTCGAGCTGACCACTTTTTACCCGTGCCCTAATCAACCCGGGCCAAAATCGAACCAAGCTGGATCAAAATTGACATCTCTAATTAGGAGTTAAAATTACTTATCTAAGAGACATGCCTTGAGATATTTAGTACCATTCATAAGGGATTTGTTTTCTTGGCTAGCATAATTGTGACTGGTATTGAGTTTATCTCTTTGCATCACCTTTATTGGTATCAGAGTTATGATTATTTTGGTTTATTGGTTGAAACCTGATCACTTGCTGAATTGGGATATTATTAACCTAGTCCATTAGTTAACTGGGATTTCCATAATTTTATGCTCATTTGAGTACAATTATTTTTTTAAAATAATCAAAATTAATATAAGTCTGGCTAAATTTAATCTTGGACCGTAAATTTCAAACCTAAATTTGAGTACAATTCGATAAAATGCCAAGTTTAACTAGCCAAGCTAACACAAGGATTTATATAACTTCTTTTTTAATTAGAATTGGATTTGAATTTTGTGATAATCTAAAAACATATTGTTGATTTTCAACAGCATAATTACATAACATCAATTATTAATTCAAAGAATAAAGCTATAATGGTTGATTCAGTTTAAATAAAAAGAAGTAAAATATCAATTTTAGAATAAATTTTTATGGATGAACTTCCAATTATCTCACTATCCATTGAAACGATAATTAATACCTCCTTTTATGTATACATGCATGGTAAAGAGCAAGACTTCAACACTCTAAAATTGACATTCAATTTTAAAAAAATGATAAATTTAATTTCAAATTTAACCATATTTTAAATTTAATAAAACTACAATTTTCAAAATAATATCAACATTCGTGTGCAGTGATAAATTACGTAGTTTGAAAATTTTAATAGACGAGCGTTATAAAATCAAGATTATAAAATATTTATTGATTTATTTGAAATTAAGAGATAAATTGATAATACGTCTAAGGGAGTTTAAAATCCTTTATTTTTTTTATTTAAACTCAAACCAAAATTATATGTACAAATATACATACATGTGAAGTCCATGTATAATATTTTTATAAATGTGCTGGAAACCTGATGTGCCTAACAGATTCTGACTAGTGACTAGGTCCAAAATTAGCAAATATTAAATATAGGCCGGGATCGGGATCACAAGCCCACTGTTTCAATCTGTTTTCTTTATTCTTGTGTGCGAGATCGGAACGATTTGTATACGAAGGAAACGACCAGACGACTCAGTGCAATGTTACAAGTTTGACTCTCCCTATAATTAAATACTTAACTCTGGTTGAATGTGATAATGAGATTGCTGTAAGATATTGACTGATGGTGTTCAAGCCACCTCAGTTTGTTTGCCTCTCGTAGATTTACTGAAGAGATTCCGTAATGTGAAACTTTCTCATATTTACAGAAAAGGGAACTTTGCTGCTGATTCCCTTTCTCACCTTGTTTTTTATTTTCTTCCTGGGTTTCATATTTTAGGGCAAGTCCCCCCTAGCGTTGGTAGATGGGTTGAGCATGGTTTAATAGGCGTTTCTGATGTTAAATAGTTTGTTGTATTTGTGAGTTTTGCTCACTTTTACCTTGCCCAAAAAAAAAAAACTTAAACTCTGTATTGACGATGATTGCATATTTCCTTTCGAAGTTTGGAAAAAATAAGAATCGAATCATGCCCATCGTAAATCACATGTGCGTGCTCTGATCTTATGATATATATATGGTAAAAAGGTCTAATTTTACTGCTGCAATTATACCATATATATATATGTTAAAAAGGTATAATTTTACTGCTGCAATTATACCATATCATAAGATCAGAGCACGCACCGTTTCATCTGTCCTCACTGCTATTTCCCAAGGCTGCTACGACGACAGTCGTATCAGTGTTGTTGAGTTAGTTGAACACCGAACAATTAGAATAATAAATTAACACAAGTTGGTCAGTATTACGTAACTTATTTTTAATTATCAGATATGCTATTTTTAATTCACCTACGAGAAAGAAAGAAAAAATATTATAAACAATTTAAAGAAAAAAAATGGTAACAAAATATATAAAGAAATAATTGCATGAATAAATAAAAGTAAAAATAACGGTGAAAGCAAAAATAAAAATAAAAATAAGTAAAGAAATAGAGAAAAATAAATAAATAAAACTCAATTATTATAGTTTTAAATAAATTGTTCAATGCACATAATAATAATAATAAATTTGTGAATTTTATATGTATAATGAATTATTTGATAAATTAATGATTTAAAACCAACAAATTCAACTCAGAAATTTTCAATGCATAAATATTTAACTGTTATGAAGATACTAAAGAGTTGGGTATAAATTGCATATACTTCGAGTCAACTTAATCCCTTTTTAACGTATAAAATCTTATGAGACTGAAATTATCATTATGTTAAATTTAGGTGTTAAGATTTGATCAGGTTGAGCCCTTTAGGGGTGGCCGAGTTGGTGGAATAGAAAGGCATAGGGTCAAAAAGCTATGTGTCTGATCTCCCTATTTACGCTCTCTCGATCGGGCCTATCGTACAGGGCTTGTTTAGCGCGGAATATCCGATTGACGTGATTTGCAACCTGTTGCGTCAATTTGGAGAATTATCCAGTGCACATCTAAATGGTAACAGGGTTCCTTCGTTTAAAAAAAAACAGAATTGAGATTAAAATAATATAATATTTATATAACAAAAAGTTTATTAATTAAAATCAGATCAACTCAAAGTCTAAATTTAATTAACTTTAATCTAATTTATTAATTTTAAAATGAATTAAGAAGAAATTGTCATTCCTACTCAATTGCATTCATGAAATTTTTTAAGAGTCTTTCCTTCGCTGGTTAAAATTAAAGATGATAATTTAAACCAAATTAAAGCCACTCATTTGGCATACGTTAGATATTTTCTCCTCCCTTCTTTATCAAACACGACCGCCAACATAGGAGTTTGCTACATTTGACAATCAGCTGTTGAATAAGGAAAGTTAGATATTTTCTCCTCCCTTCTTTATCAAACAAGACCGCCAACATAGCAGTTTGCTACATTTGACGATCAGCTGTTGAACGAGGAAAGCTCACATCCATATTATTATGGACATACTTCTCCTCCAACTAATTACAGGACTCCACCCAAACTGAAGCAACCCCCAACTGGTTAATGTCTAAGTTTGACACGCAAATATCTTTGCATGATCGCCATGCGAAGATATTTGTAGATATACAGTCATTTGATGTTCTTGCTTTTATCGCTTTCTTTCTTTATTTCTTTGTCGTCTTCCCAATAAATAATGCAGATTCCACATATTTTGGGTGAAGTTTTGATACTTCCAAAGCTGAACAATCAGTGATGGACGTGATGACGTTGTAGGAAAAGGCTTTTGAAACTTGAAAGCTTACGTGTGCCAACAAAGTCGAACCACGTCAATTCCGATCAATTTTTTATAATAGGATTCAGATTCGGTTGGATATTTAATTAAACTTTGAGTCGTGTAATTTGAAATATAGAATTTTTAATTAATTTTAAAGTTAATGTAATTTTTAATTTTTAATTTCAAATTGAACTAAGTTAAAACTTTATTTTTATTTAAATTTCAAGTTATCATATTTTATTACTGCATATGGACAAAAGTTCATAGCCTTAACCTTTAATTAGGACATACATCTTTTGTCAAGGAAGGAAATTATACATCCCATCTCTAAGGCATCAAATTTAAGAAGCATTCCATTCCTACACTAATGTATTCAATATATTTGGGCTTCAGGAAGTTTCCTAGGAATATGGAAAAGTAAGAGATCAATTAATGCAAAATTGCCCTTAGAGCCATATGATCAATTCAATAACCTAAATCCTTCACGACAAAACTTGAAATTCTTTGTCCAATTGTTATTCAAAAGGATTGACGATATTGATCTTACTAAGGCCACCAATCCAGATGTGAATTCGGTAGATTTGGCTCTAGCAAACAAGAATCTGTTGTCGTATTAAGACAAGGGTTGATTGAACCTATTAAATCTAATTGGAATTGTCAAAATTTTATATAGAAAAAAGGGCGGAACTTACTCCGAGAAAGTAGAGGTTGGTGATTAATTAAAAACCGCTAAATATTTTCCTCCAAAATGATAAGTTTCCCTTACATATGATTAATACACAAATAATGTTACTGAATGAAGCAAATGTGTTCTCAAAAATTGATCTCAAAGTCGAATTTTAGCAGATAAAGATAGAATTAGTAGATTGGTATGAGATGACATTTTGCATCCTAAATGTCAAATACCAATGAACAGTCATGCCTTTTGGGCTTACAATGGCTTCTTCATTGTTTCAAAAGGTCATGACAAAGATCCAGTAGCCCATATTAAACAATGCATTGTCTATATTGATGATATCTTACTATTCTCAAAGAATAAGAGTATAAGGCCTTATTGGAAAAAGTTACGGACATCACTAAAAAATACAATATGATGCTCTTAGCTCAAAAAAGTTAGACTGGTACAACCTAAATAGATTTCTTGGGCATGAAATTTCATGATGGACATTATCAACTAAGCCCATACATCGCTAGTGAATTGTAAATGCAACAAAACCTTGAGGGGTCGCGAGTTCGATTCCCAGAGAGGACAATACCTTTGAGGGTTGTGGTCGCGTGCAACCTTGAGGTTGGGTCGCGTGCAAACTTGAGGTACTCTAGTACGCAAAACATGGGCCCAATGCAAAATACGGACCCAACATCATACACTAGCAGGGGGAGAAAATCAAGCTATAGAAGAAGCCTCATCATTAGTAAGAGAAGCCTCATGCTGACAATTGTCTTAGAGAAGTAGCTCCCTCAGGAGCATGGCCATTAACAAGAACATATTCAGGGAGAAAGTCATCAAAGTCTATGTTTTGGCTTCAAACATTTAATAACTTGTAAAAAATTTTGAAGCCCTTAAAGAATGAATTCGCCATCTCATCATTATTCAGTAACTCAAACTTCTTACACTCTAAGAACTCCAATAGACCTGTAACCTATAATTGGTAGTTTCTTAAGCCAAGATGGCTTTCCATAACATCTTAATTGTGTCGTTTAAGTTATTGAATCACTCTGAAGTGCCTCAAGATTTGTGCTTCAACCTTGTAACTTCCTTTTCCCTCTTCCTCCTTCTATTTATGCAAATCTGTGACGGACTTTGTCAACTTCTCTTTGTTTAGTAAAAGATACTTTATGACACAATGAGTTTAAGGATTCCATAAAAGTCAATCATGAAATTATTGGCAACCTGAATATCATTGAAAAATCATAATAGCTAGAGTATGCTTACCTTTTTTAGGTTGTGCTTAGTTAGTGATCATGTGGTCTTCCACCTCCCCTTTATTTAGGTACTTATATTCTTTTTTAAAACTAACACCATTGGCCCCAAACACTAGGTTAGCCACCCGGACATTTAAATTGAGAAAATAAATATGGTTCATAGTTAACTTCACAAATAAGGGTTAGAAAGCCATAAACATAAGGATTGCTATAGCCTCCCTTCTAAAGCTTTAATTGGAGTAGCATTATCAATAGACCACTTAATTAATAGGAGGATCCCTTTTCCTCTTATTTGGAGGTGCATCATTACTATCACCTTTTTATTAATTTGCCTGATAACTTTAATAAGTTCATGTTTACAAACCAAAGTAAGTGGTTAGAGCAGTGTTGTGAGATCCGTTCCGTTTCGGCCGAAATCCGGAACGGAACGGACAACCACCAGTACCGGCCAAAAATACCAGTCGGTACCGGTGATTTTTGGTCGGTACCGGCCAGTACCGACAGTACCGGAATATACCGGCCGGAACCGTAAAGTTAAAAAAATCAAAGGACTAAATCGCAAAATTTAAAAGTTTTAACCTAAAAATTTTAAACCCGCCCTCCCGACACTCAGTCTCTCCTCTCTCCTCCCACGCAGTCGATCTCCTCTCCCTTTCATCTCTGTGCCGCGCTGCTCCTCCTCGCAGCTGCCGGTCGCCTCTGCTCTTCCCACTGTCGTCGTCGGTCACCTCCTCGTCGACGCTTGCTGTTGGGGCCCGATCTCGGAACTGAACCCCAACCGAAAAAGCGGAAACGAAATCAAGATCCGAACAACAAAATGAGGAAGCAAAACAAACAAGGTGGTCCGAAGCGGAAACAAAAGGCAAATTATCAAATCGAATCGAATAACAAAGAACAGAAACAAAACGAAAGCGAAAATCGAAGGAACGGATTTCTAAGCGAAACGGATCGGAAGCAAATCGGAAACGAAGTTCAATCGAATCGAAACAAATTCCCGACATCTGCGAAAGAATATTCAGAAAAGACTTTAAGAAGCGTCGCGTTGGAAACCCTAATACCCAAAACTAATCCGAAATCCGTATACATTTTTTTTCATAACCTTATTCCTTTTCTCTTTATTCACTCTTATTCAAAATCAAAACAAAACCATGCAATTTCCCTTTTTGGAAATTTATCCTCAATCAACACAGATTCCCACAAAACCGATCACATCTCAAAATTCGGCAATTTAATCACAC
>JANKOE010000008.1:2904075-2932335 GCA_026284465.1 Erythroxylum citrifolium
ATTGGATATTTTTGGAACATGCTTCAGTATTTCGGCCAATACTTCCTTATTTCTGAACCAAATTGAGCGTTTTTGGTGTCTTTAGAATCGTAAGGCAATGAGGAACAAATGTTGTGAAGTAGTCTTGTTAAACTTCCTTTATGAGCTATTCCAAAAATCTTTTCAGAAGTTAGGGAGATGAGTTCGTGTTTTGAGGTTTGACCTGGTGAGGGCTCACCAACCTTGTGGGTTGCGCGTCTAGATGTCTCATAGGACGTCGGCGCGTGACTCGCAAGGGTGGGGGTCCAACAATTTTGGTTTATTGACTGGAAACCTAATCACTTGTTGGATTTGTTGGCGCTAAAGCTCAGGGATTGAAAGATTGATTAAGGTTGTTTACTTTTGAGCACAATGTAGGTCTAACAATACCCCGTACTTAAGAAAAGAGAAATTGTTAATGATAATTGTTAGTAGGGACCTTTATAATCAACCATGAGTACATCCACCACATCTATGGTAGATCTTGTTCATCTTTCTTCCACACATTCTCCCGACCAACCTTCCTTCATTTGTAAAGAGAACTCTCTCTAACAATATCGATAATCTTGTTGAAATAACTCATCTCCATAAAGATATACGAATCTATGATATATAGATACCATTGCTCAGTCCTTATAGTTTTTATCACCAAACTCGAACTTTTACTAAGAGTATCCGATCTTTAATCTCTACTCAAAGACCAAGATTGAAAGAGATGAATTAGAGTTCCAAGTTAGACCTATACGGGTTCCAAGTTACTTTAGTAGGACAATACCTCACTCTGGAATTTTCCCATGAACTAATACATATCTAGCAAGAAAGAGGATATACTCATCTCCATATAGGGGCATTCAAGTCTGATTTTAACTCTTTATAGTAGAAAAGGCATTTTAACATTATTAACACTCTTTTCACTACCCTTAACAATGGAAGTGTCACATTAACAATAACAATCAACTTTAACATTAAATTAAATGACCTAGCCATCTTTACCGGTTAAAGGTCGAAATTCAGATTGTAGGTTTTGAACAAGATCCTAAACCCATCATGGCTACCCTATATCACTAAATTATTTATCATATGCAGAACTATGTTCTAGATCTACACTTCCTAAACTCAACCATTGATGCTTTCTATGTGGTGGAAGACAAATCCCATAGAGACACTACTGTTATCCGTATCCCCAAGCAATTGCCTAAAGAAGAGCTAGAGGAAATAATTCCTCTAGAGTGGGTAACTAACTATGAGATGGAATTTCATTTCCCTATCACCACTCTATCCACACTCCACTGCTCCCTATATGATTTGAAGATGGCCTTATCAAATTAGTCTATAAAAGGCCAAGGCAAGAAAATCATCAATCCATTAGAAAAATCTTGATGATCTCTATAGCCTTTCCCTTAAAGAAACTAGGAGTTATCCTCTGATTTACTCTATTTGAGTAGATGGGACATATTTTATGTTAGTCACATGAATGGCTATATCCTTTAGGAGATGGAACATTCTATGTGTCATACAGATTGTAGATGTTGGGAAGATGATACTTCAAATATATATTTTGAAGGAGAAGATAAGTATAACCAAAGAGCAAAAGGAACACATAAATGCAGACCCCAACAATGTCCTTAAGTACAAAGACAGTTTAGGGAAGATGATGGTGACTTTAAGCCCTATATTGGTATAAAAAATCCTATGTCAAAACTAACAACCTTATATAAACTTCTAGAAGAAGCATGATATAACCATCTTTCAACTTCATCTCGACCTAATTTGATTATCCTAACTATTCCAGGAAAAACTATGGAACTAATTCCTTTGTTTATGTTGCAACCATCAAAGCATTGTGATAAATAATTTTATCCTTTAAAAAGAAGTATAAATGATGTGACTAGGATGATAGCTCGCTTATTTTTTATACCTACACAGTTATCCCCACAAGGTACTTACTTATTTGTATATTCTAATAAAGAAGTACTAAAAACAGTTGCTCAAAACCAAGTACTTCACTGTATTGATTCAAAACTAGAAGGCTTGAATGCCCAAACATAATATTTGCATACCAATATAGATACGATATCATTATAGGCTCAACTATTACACCAAAAGCTGCTTTATTAAGTACAACAACTTGTTTCAAACTTAGAAAAATATGTGGAAGAACAATATTATGGCCTAAAATTCTCGAATAAAGAAAAAGATCTAGGATTTATGAAGGGTTGAGAAAATTAGAGTCAGATATCAATCAAAGACTATCTACGATCCTTATCCCTTGACCTTTTTCGATAGACCTACCTCCTACCCCAATCCATTATATCCAGAGGCCCCAAACTATAGAAAGGTCTTCAAAATGCCATATCCACTATTTAGACGGACCTTCCAAAAAAACCCAAACCCCAAAGACTCAATGGAAACCAAAAGACCATCCAACTCTATTGCAACGTCCCACTACCATAGGGTACATGCCCAAACATTCAGGAACATTCAAGTACATATCCCATGATAATGGCATGATAGAGCAAAAACAAATTCAACTTACACATGGCATCAACTAATATCATTTGAAAGTCAACAAATTTTAAAAAAATTCATTGCATTTATCCACAAAATTTACACTGTTTCCTTGAGACAAATATTTACATAGCCTCGTATAAGTTCTAACAAAAATTACGAAATACAAGACACAACACTTCTGGGGCCAGCTGACAGACCTCTGAGCTATAACTTAGTTCAAAACGTTCTAATCCAAAATAAACACTAAGTCTCCTGTCTCTTACCTAAAAATTCACGTTGCAATTTTTTTATGAGTTTTGCGAACTCAAAGAGTGAACCATCATTGATGATTTCACCGGATTCACATACACAAATTACGTATTTCACAATTATACATACAGAACATGAATATTTCAAATACTCACACTGTCATGGCACATCATTTTATCAATGCGAATCAGATCATAAATAAACACATACAGATGCATATGAGACTCCACATTCGTTATTAATGTTGTGACCAAGTGCCTATCACATATACAAATACTGACCCATTGGGCTCAGTCAAAAACATATATCACGGAGCATAGCTCTACGTGCCGAATCATATATCACGGAGCAAAGCTCTACGTGCAAGCGCTTGATACTGGCCACTCCGGTCACAACGTCTTTACCTGAGCATGTATTTTATGAAATGCATCAATTCAGAATTTACCACATATCACAATCATGTATAAAGCACAGTCAGAATTTTCATAATCATCGGACCTAAGTCCGACATTTTCAACTTTCGTTGAGAAATTCACATATCATAATACAATCAGAATTATCAAACAAATCATAACACTTCCAATACAGTCCCAAATATATACTCCTCGGACTTTAAGTTTGAAATTCAGAAACAATCGCAACAGTTCAATAATTGGAAGCTTAACAAATCAAATTAAATCAATCCTAGGAAATTCATCTAGGTTGACTCACAGAACGCTCCAAGAAGCTATTGCCTGGATGGTCCGACAATGTCCGACTGGCGCCCAATTTGCTCCTCTAAAACATACACAACACATTTACAAAATATCACATTTTGCACAACTGAAAACATATTCCTTTATGCACATGTACTTAAATAAATAAAATATGCATAATGCATTATTCAATGACAATTTCGGGTATCTTATTGTAATTTTCATCATCAAATCGATCAGATATCAAAGCCCTCATCAATATCATTTCGTACTTATAATTTGGGCCAAAATAAAACAATATGAAATCAATTTCATAACTTAATTGACCACTTCAGATTTTCAACTCATATGATTTCGGGTCAACTTTGTATAATTAATCTGATAGAGTAAATAACAAAATTAGGCAAAACTTCCTTCTAGAAAGTTGTTTTTATAGTGTCTTAAGTTTCTAATGACTTCAAGATAATCCAATTTGATTCAGTATTCAATGAGATATGCATAAAATACCACATACTGTACACATTTGAACTTTTAGCTAGTACATGATCATACCCTCTAATTGCACAACTCATATATTTCAGCTCAGATATTCAAAAATTACAAACTTTATACCAATTTAAAGCTAAGAGAATAAGCTACAACTTTGGTGAAGACAACTCAGCCTAATACTGGCCACATCAATACAGTTTTTTCAATAGCCACAGGATATGATTTCTGTCCCTAGTAGTGCTACAGCCTAAGCTGAAACTTAGTTTCATGCGAATTTTTAAAATTATAGAGATAGAACTAAAATTAGACTTCTTCACATAAGTTGTAAAAATATATCTCTAGTTTAATATGAATCAAAAATCAACTCATTAAAAAATCTACAGCTCAAGTTATAATTTGAAAACCGAAGCATGATCATGAAATTTTCCAATTCATATCTTTCAAGCAGACTTCCAAACTTTCATTCTGTCAATCACTTTCAAATCAATACAGATAATTCTAAATTTTATGGAGAGAAAGAAAAATATCTTAGGAATCCATTGGTCCAAGTTTCAAGTCATTTAGAGTTCGGATAAAAGAGTTATATGCAAAAGACTTAGGACTGTTCAACGAAAACTCTAGTTTTTAACCCACCATCACCTTTTCTCTCTCTAGCACGCCAACTTCATCTTCTTCACCAAACCCTCATCACCGAACTGCACTTGTCCTCTTCTTCTTTTTTTTCCTTCCTTCCTATACATCACAACCATTATATCTGTTGCATAACCCTTTTTTTTTCTAATTCCATCACAATTGAACCCAACACAAATAAATCAAAATTCAAAATTTTAATACATACATAACAAACATTGTACTGTTCCAGTTAGCACATTCCATTTTTTGCATCTTTCTTCCATCTTCATTTATGCATTTCTTTGACTTTCCTCTTCACTTTCACTTCATTTAACACCATTATATATTAAGACGTCACCAAATTCTCATTTATTACCATCTAACACATTTTAGTTCATTCGAAACTTTCCAAAAACATTCGAGCATGTCAATAAGAAAAGAACAGAGCATCACCGTGGGCATCCAATAATTATTTTCTGTAATTATCATTATTCATTTAACTCAAAATATCACAATCTCGATACACTTCCTGCTCATTCCTTACGCCCAAACACGTTTAAATTCATATCCATACATACCCCATAGATACATACGTAAATAGTAAAAAAAACAACCTATATATGTTTTTCCTGTGAACTAAGAACAGAGTATACAAGGTATGAATATGTTCATTTCTACAATTATTTCCAGTCACATCCTTGATCAATCATCTCAGTCAAATTCAAACATCACCCAAATACCATCTACAATATCACAAAGCTTAAAACTCAACTTGCTTGGGTTCGCTAGATTCCCAACAATTCCTGAAATTCTTACCTCACAGTAGAAATGGTGAACCAGTTCCCAAAACTCACTTTTCAAGTTGTTTCACGGTGGATGAACAAAGAATAGGGAAAGAGTTGGCTTTTTGGTGAAGAGCAACAGAGAAATGAACTGCTCCCGAATTCATACGGTACGTGGCTTTTTGCATGTATATACACGTGCCTCTCAACCAACAACCACAGATACCAACCATTTATCTCAATACAATTTAGCTATTTGTCACATTTTAATTGGTCTCTTATTTATTTTTTTCTTAATCTAGAAATACCACAAAATTTCAAAAAATTTCAATAATTCACTAAAAATTGAAAATAATTAGATTATTCTTCAATTAAATTTTTAGCTAAAATAATTTACCAAAAATTTATATAAAAAATATGCAGAAATTGCCAAATCACAATTAATGCACTCTAATTTAATCAATAATTTTTACTTATGAATCAAATTTACCCGAAAATACCAACGAACGCATGTACAATTACATGAATGGGCAAAATAAATGTGTATGTCACAATTAATTTATGCAGGACGTGCATTTTCCTAATTTGATAATACTTTCTCATAAATTACTATTTTAGCCTTAACATGGGTATTAGGATGTTACATCCATCTTATACCAAGGCTAAAGAAAACCTTACCCTTTCAAAAGAAAAACCTTCTGTAGGTCAAAAAGAAGAGAAACCTAAAGGAGCACCCAAGTTTATGGCTACTATACAATCAACCCGTCCTTAATTGGTTCTAATTGGTCTCTCTAACTCGACTTCATAATATTCTAGGTTTAGCTCTGAACCAGACCAGATTCTTGATCTCTCACAACTATCCCATATCTTAATGGCCATTCCAAATTCTCCTTCACAACAAAAGGAAAAAGGGCTTGAAGTGGAACATGTGGACTCTTTATGAGCAAAGCCAGTACCACAACATTCGAAGACTACAGCCTAGCTAGCTAGCTTCAGGACTTGGTTTACATTTGATGATATTCCACCTACCAAATGGAGAGACATGTTACGTGAAATTTTAGCATGGATCAACCTACAAATAAGTCAGAAGCTACCCTTAAAGACATACTATTAAAGTTTGTCTACAAGATGACTGGAAACCTATGAGATTGTTTTCAAAGTTTAGGAGAATATAGGACGCTTCAGGCTATCAAGCTTCCTGATGCACAAACCCTTTTAAGAATGATCTAGAAATAATTTATGGTGACTTCCAATTAACTGACAAGCAAAGTCTGTAAAAAATAACCTAAAAGTAAACTTTAAGAATACACTAGACCTATGAGAAAATACAACTTTTAATAAATGATTACCATTAGCCCTTGGCCTAGCCCGACTACGGGCTAACCGATTTGTGATCTTCCCTATGGATCGATGGGCTACGGGAGAATTGGGCTAACTTGATCGATATTTTTTTGAGAAAAACTTTCAAAATGAAGTTGTTTTTAACAAAATGATGTTGTTTTTGACAAAACAATGTCATTTTGGAAGTACGGTCGTGGCTTAACCCTCTCGTAACTCGACATGGACAGGTGACTCGATCGGGCTGACCATGACCGACCTAACCTCGACCTATAGCTCAGTAGGGCCGACCATGATCAGCCCATAACTAACCCATTATTCGGTCAACCCAGGCCAAATTGTGACGGCCTTTTGACATCTCTACAAGAAATTAATAGAAAAGTTGGGACAAAATGGCCGTTAAAACAGACGGAGTTAAGTAGTGCGATACCGTTAAAAGGACAGGTAGAACTCTACGTAATCGTATACGTCACACTGACACTAGCATTATACGCATCTCAAGAAAAGAAAAGACAAAGAAGGGCCGATGGTAACGCCACGCGTGTGTATTAAAAAAATTATAAAAATAAAATAAAGTCATCGGCTGTACTCAAACTCCCACATTACCACACCCACGCTCTCTCTCTCCGCAGCCTCCACTTTACAGTCAGTTAACGGCGATGGCTCGGGCCGCCTTGATCTCAGCCCTCCTCCTCTTAGTCATCTGCTCTGCTGCTGGCGGTTCCACCTTCGACGAATCCAATCCCATCAGGCTAGTCTCCGACGGACTCCGTGACTTTGAGGCCTCTGTCGTCAAAGTCCTCGGTCACACTCGTAGCGTTCTCTCCTTTGCTCGTTTTTCTCACAGGTAAAAAGTGTCTGTTTGTTTTTCTGATCAGTGATCATAAGGTAGTGAATAAAGTTGTTTTTTGTTGTTGTGGGATTGGTTAGGTACGGCAAGAGTTACGAAAGTGAAGAAGAGATCAAACTGAGGTTCTCGATTTTCTCGGAGAATTTGAAGTTGATCAGATCCACCAACAGAAAAGGCCTCTCTTACACTCTTGCCATTAATGGTATGACGTCGAATTAGCATAACAGTTCTTGTAGCTAACCGTGTATTTGCTGTAAGAATCTTAGTACCAACAGATCAGAGCTCGACATTTTGGCATAATAGATAGGATTCCACTGGGCGCGTCGATATATTCATTCTGCGTGTAATTGTTTTGGAGTTTGATTGCTTTTGGGTCATATTCCTACGTGATCGTTGATTGATCACAACTTTGGTTTTATTGACTTTATTTGTAACAATACAGAGTTTGCTGATTGGACATGGCAAGAGTTCCAAAAACACAGATTGGGAGCTGCACAAAACTGCTCTGCTACCGCTAAGGGCAATCACGAGCTTACCAATGAAATCCTCCCTGAAAGCGTACGTATTTTGTTTTGAAAAGGAATTTTTTTGGATTAAATATCCGAAAGGTAGATAAATAGAACCTTGAAGAGCGAGTGTCTTTTGAAGATATAATCTGTTGCAATTGTTCTGTTTCTGTGGGTACAGAAAGATTGGAGGAAACAAGGCATAGTCAGCCCTGTCAAGAACCAAGGTCACTGTGGATCTTGCTGGACATTCAGGTTGTACTCCAAATTGTTATTTAGCGAGATAAGTTGTTGTCTTACATGTGCCATCATTCAACACTGCTTGTAACTTTAAATTTTCTGATCAGTACCACTGGAGCTCTTGAAGCAGCTTACCATCAAGCTTTTGGAAAGGGTATTTCTCTTTCAGAACAGCAGCTTGTGGACTGTGCTGGGGCCTTCAATAACTTTGGCTGCAATGGTGGGTTGCCATCCCAAGCCTTTGAATACATCAAATACAATGGTGGCCTTGACACAGAGGAAACATATCCTTACACTGGAAAAAATGGTGTCTGCAAATTCTCATCAGCAAATGTTGGCGTCCAAGTTATTGACTCTGTGAACATTACCCTGGTAAGTGTATTGAAAGACAATTCTTCTTCACTGATAATAGATTTGAACTGGGGATTGGAGAAAGCTCCAGCCTTTTTTGTTTTTATTACATGGGTAGGGCTTGGCTTTGTCTTTTTTTGGCATCTGGGAAGGATCTGTTGGGATCCAGAAAAACACTGCCTAATCAAAGTCCGTCATCCTTTATTGATCTATTATGCTACTATTTACTTCTAAACAGTAATTTTTCTGTAATATAACCTTGAAACTAAGCAGTTCATGGGTTTTGCTTCAGGAGGATTTCATTTTTCAGTGCTAAAGACACTGTATACCCACCAAACTCCCATCTGCAATAGTATAGAACTCCAGGATACTCTTTACATCATGATTTTAATAATTTATACATGCGCATAATACAAATGCAGGGTGCTGAACATGAACTGAAGCATGCAGTTGCATTTGTTCGTCCAGTCAGTGTCGCATTTGAGGTAGTAAGTGGCTTCCGTTTCTACAAGAAAGGAGTTTACACCAGCGATACTTGTGGCAGCACTTCCATGGTGAGACTTCCTGATTTGGAATCCAACAGTTCTACCAGTTGGTTCATTTTCCGAATTTTATCAAACCAAATATAGTAAACATTCATGTTTGTTCTCTCTAGAACACAGCATGATGTATAAGTTCATGTTCTATCTTGGTTATTGTTTCATTCCCGTGTACATAAAATTGACATTAATTCTTTGTATGGGAATAACTGCTTTTCTAATTTTTGGAATTTGCGACAGGACGTGAACCATGCTGTTCTTGCAGTAGGGTTTGGAGTTGAAGATGGCGTTGAATATTGGCTCATTAAGAACTCTTGGGGCGCTGATTGGGGCGACCATGGCTACTTTAAGATGGAGCTTGGGAAGAACATGTGTGGTAAGTTCCCCTTCTATTGGCACTTTCAATGACAATCCATACTAAATAGGATACCTTATGGTTGATATCTCAAAACTTTCGAACTGTTGAACTCAAGAACTTTGATTTCATGTCAAGTAATTTGAGGATTTCTTATGTTCTCACATAGAAATCCTATTTGTGGTCATGTGATTGCAGGTGTTGCAACTTGTGCATCGTATCCGGTTGTAGCATAGTTCGACTATGAAGAGGCAGTCGCCTTTTTTCAATAGTTAAGACGTGCAACTCCCTGTTTGTCTTGCATGTGGTACGAGAGATTGTCGTGGTAGTGTTACATAGTACTCTGGAGGCACCGCCTTAATTTCTATAAATAGGACTTGTAAATTTCAATACGAACGGTGTCTTGTTGTAATAAGAAACTTGATTATGTCCTTAATCATGTTGGAGTATGTATTTGTATACGACTTTACCATAATTGATTCTCTGTAAGAAGATACTTGGAACTCCTAAGCTATCGTTGAGATCATGTATCTTTCTGCGTACAATTAAGATCATGGATGATGATGACCAATGAAAACAACTGTATGTTGCGTGGATCTCTTCAAACCACAAGGAAGAAATCATACATTGGATTTCAAGATAAAGCTTTAACTTAAATGATAACTTCCATTTTGATCTATGAAAAACTACTCACCATGTACCCACATCAGGTTTGCAATTAAAGCCAATCATCTATTCACACAGGCTTTGCGGCAACCGTTTTGCAACTCTTTTGCCAAAGCCATCTATGGGAACATTAAAACTGATGTTCTTATATTTAGAGCAACCCATTAACCAGAAGCATGTAAATGTGGAAACTGTAAATAATATAGTCTCCAGAACTGTCAGATAGGTTCAAAGGGCCTACCTTTGGCTGAAAATTCAACAGAGGGTTGCTCCGGTTAGGATTTTCACGTGGGTTGGAGTACTCTGTCGTCCGTCGAACGGTGGAAGTAGCCTGTGGCATCAGAACCTACAGTTTTGGATTGGGCTAAATTTGCAAGCTTCATCTCGAAGTAAAGCCTCTAGGCCCAATTATTTTATTCATTGGTCTGACGTCTGAGATATTGAAAATTTCCCAAGTAGACAAGTGACGCTGCACTCTGCAACAAAAATTTTTTTGAAGTCCGCAGACGAATCATATCGATCTCAATAACGGAGAAAAATGTCTACAGAAAGGCACGGCGTTTCATCCTCCACGTCTCCTGAAGAAAATGCTATGTATGTTCTGTTACTCCCTCCAAAATTCCAACTTTTCTTTTTTCGACTCTCAAAGTTTCCTCCTTTATATGGCAGGTTCCTTGATATACTCCAGGAGGCTCCTTTGTTTGGGCACAGGAAATCTAGGAGTATTTTCGGGGCTGTTCTTTACTGTGTTATACTGGTAATCAAAGTTTCTTTTCTTTTCTTCTTCTTCTTGGTGTCTGAATTTTGAAAAGTTCCTAATTTTATTCCCTTGTTCCCTTTTCTAATTGTCTTTGAATTTAGACAGGTTATGCTGTTTTAGCCGCGGTAGCTCCTTATGTGTTTGATTCAATTCAGAAGTTGATCCCTTCATTGCTTTGCAGTTGCCATGTTGCTCTTCTGTTAGTTACAGGTTTGTTCCAGAGCTTTTTGAATGTCCCTTTCTTTTTCAATGTCAAGTTTTTATGTGTATATTGTTCAATTTTTGCTCCATGGATCATTTCTTGAAATGATTAAATTGCATCATCATTTTGTATTCAATTTAAGTGGATGATCTTCTCGCACTTCCTCAAGTTTGACTTTTTCATGTTTTTGATGTTGAGGGCACGGCAAAATCTTAAGACGTTTCCTTGAGCCCTCATGAAGAGAGCAGTTATGGTTCTTGTAATATCTTGTACCTTAAATGATCATATTTTTATTGTCATTTTCGCTTATCATTTTAAATAAGCTACATGGAGTTGCATTTATCTTGGGAAGTTGAAGCGCTGCTGTCACAATGAATTTGTTTCCTTGTCTCAGGCATCTTTCAACAATACTTTGTTTCTCAAGTTCAAAAAATACGATTGCAGGTAATTTTCAATAAGAACCTTGCTAAATCTCTTAGTTACTTGATTCTTTTCCTCCTGAATTGACTTTTCAATTAACTGGAATGCCAATTTGGATTGAATTTGCTAATTGCAATTCTAAGCATCGGTATTCAAGTATTTATTTTCTTGTTTAAATCTTCTCCAAGCCCAACAATTACACTTGTAAATTGAAATCAAGGAAGTTCTTGAAAGTTTTGGCGACTTTGCTCCTATTATATATCTACTTCCTGGCATATCTGCTTGCTTGCAAACTATTTGGTATCATTTTTAATGCTCTATTGGCTAAAAACTTGCACATGATTTGTTTTACAGGGTTATTATAGTTTCAGCCAGAAGTTGAAGAATTTTGTTCGCTTACCATTTGCTATTACGGCATATGGTAAATATAGAGTCCCAAGCTCTTCTTGCATATTTATATATTTACATGTAGATTATTAAGTGTCTCTTGTACCTAAAGCATCCCGGCCTCTCAAAGTCTGTAAACTTTGAAAATAGCTTAACATCAAAACTTTGAAGTTATTTTGAGAATTATGATATTCACTTGAAGACCGTTCTAGTTGACTTTATACTTTATTGGTTTAGTGATGTGATTAGTTTCACTTACATTTACTCTAATGCACTTCCAATTTTTCACAAGTTTAATACTTATACAATCACATGCTTTCACTTTGATATTATTATTTATTGTTATCCTTACAACTAATGCTTGTATAATTTCTAGGAACCGCTGCAATGCTTCTTGTTATGGTATGGAAGCCCCACATTGGTATTCTTTCAATCGTAACATTGCTAAGGTAGGGGAGTTTCCTATCTTACATGCTATGAGCTTTACGATACCTTTCTCATCTAATATTTAATTTTCATGACATGAGCTTTACGATACCATTCTCATCTAATATTTAATTTTCTTGGCAAGGAGCAATAACTGGTGATAGTATCACTTGTTCATACACTATCTAGTCCTTCTTTAGTTGTGCTTAAATTGGCATGCAGGAAACTAGTTTAAAATATGCTGTTTGGTACTATATAACATTGACGATTCTTCTTTCATTGCAAAATTATGCAGGATTATCATGTTGACAGAAGTAATATGTGCTGGATCCTTTATGAGTATCTACATCGGTTAGATACTTGGGAGTTTTAGCTTTTAGAAATCATATAGTATTCTGCTCATTTGATTTTGTTTTGTCATTATTCTTCATCTGAAACTGTATTACACACAACTGGTGTTTGCAGGCTATTTGCATCAGTACAATTCATTAAATTCTCAACCAGATATTTTGAAGCCACTTTATTCACCACTTCAACAATCAAGTCCTTTAGAGAGCTTGAGGTTGGTCACCCCTTCTTCTTCTTCTTCTTGTTAGTTGATAATGGTGTTACATATTTGAGATAAATACAATGCATTTATTAGCAAAGAACTGAGAAATGATGCTTTAACTGAAAGATTATTTGATGCCTTGGAAATATGTTTATTTTTTCACGATCATGATCATTGTGGAAGTTTTCTGATGCTGATGGATTATTCTTTGATATCTATGAATTTTGAATCTTAAAATATCCGATGTATCCTCATTTCATTGAATCAGATACAATGCGCCAGTGATTAATGTTTTCTGCATCAGGTATCATGACAATGGTAGATTATCTGATCAGCAGATGGCTTTGTTGCAATATCAACGCGAGAATCTTCATTTTTTAAGTGAGGAGGTGTGTGCATATTGATGTTGTTGGTACTTTGACTAAAGCCTGTTGGTTTGGAAAGTGAAATGCTGGATACAAACTGCTGTAATTGGCTTTATGATTCTTTCTGTTGATACCACTATTTTTTATAATTGTTGTTGGATAAAAAAATTCATGTAGATTCTTCGACTACAAGAAGCCTTGAGCAAATATGAACGCTCGAATGATGGGAGCACGCCTCAGGTCATGACCATCTGGCTTAGTTTTTTTTAAAAAAAGTTTTTCTTTTAAATGTTTTCTGTAGAGCTATTGCAATGTCCTATTTCAAATAGATGTGCATGAGGATACTTGTAATAATACTTCAGCTTGCTTGAATTACAATGTGCTTTGAAGCTTATCTGGATCATCTATGTTAGACGATAATTTTGAATTCTGTTTGCAGTATGTTTCCTCAAATTTTGTTTTTCTTTCCAGTCTGAAAAAAGAGCATTCTTTTTAGAGTAAAATTAGCAAGACCAAGTGAAACCGTTGAACCTAACTGGTTTATTGGTGTCAAAATTTTCAGGTTGATCTTGCCCACATGTTAGCAGCTCGTGAACAGGAACTAAGAACCATTACCGCTGAGGTGATACTTGATAATGACTATACTGTCCGTTTACTGTTTTCTATATGATATTAAAACTTTTGTTATGACTCATTTCCTGATCTTGAAACTAATGGATTGAAAGTTAAATAACTATGGCGGATTCACCTTTAAAGTATTGTAGTTTTCAAGTATAAACTTACCCTGAGTGATCACAGCGAGTCCCTAGTCACATGGATCTTGTTATTTCTGTTACAGATGAATCAATTGCAATCAGAGTTAAGGCTTGCTCGGTCTTTGATAGGTGAAAGTGACTCGGAAGTTCAGAAGCTGCGGACTATGAACAGTCAGGTATCACCATGTGATTCAGCACACTGACATTTTAATATTCTTTATGACTTGTAATTGCCTCTGAAAGTACCCTTAAGGTTTACTGTAGACCTCTGATATGGTTGTGTGGAGGTGTGCTGTTTACTAACTCTAAAGTCTAAGCTAATTACTTTGGTTATCCTCATTCTGAGTCATACAAACTTTGAATCCCAAGTCTTTGTTCTTCAAAAGAGGGAGAAAGAAAACAAAATGCTTTCCGAGACAGTGAAAGCCATAACTTGATTGATTTGTGCACAAGATTTTCTGATTTAATCATGTCGAATAAGATTAGCATCTCGCTTGGAGCTAACCTGGATCTTATTTATGACATGCTGATACAGTATGTGGAAGAGAATGAAAGGCTAAGAGCTATATTGGGGGAATGGAGCAACAGAGCAGCAAAAGTACTTTTCTGATTCACCATCTCCATCTCTACATGTACTTTTCTTCCTTCATTACATCTCAAATTTTTACCTCACTAATAATTTTGTTTTGTGTTCAAGCTTGAGCGAGCACTGGAGGTTGAACGTATGTCAAATCTGGAGTTGCAAAAGAAGATTTCGACATCAAGAAATCCGTCCAATACATCATCTGAAACACACTGAATATGGCGGTGCCCACGACTTTGAGACGTTTTGGTGTAAATTTTTTTCAGACAAATACGCACTGGGGCATGAAACATCGAGGCGCAAAAATGACAACAGATGGTTTACTGTGTACATAATAATTTACAATGTTCTTGTTCTCAAATTTTCTCAGATTTCCATTACATTTGACCAAACACTTGATGGAAGAACAGACAGGTAATGAAAATAGAAGCTCGTTAACATAATGAGAGTAGAAATTGACATTATCCTTAGATGCGACTGCTACAAAAAAAAATCAAAGTTAGTTGTGCCTGACTCCATTCGGTTGTATAATGATGTAGGTATATCGAAATCGATCTTGAACTTGGAAGTGCTTTACACTCCCTCAAGGTGTGTATAATTTCATGATTGAAACAAGCTAACCTTCTTCTGACTTTGCAACGAGCAATTGAAGCATCAGCACGAACTAGCGGATAAGAGAGAACGAATAAAATACCGTGTATGGCTTCCATGTTATCATCCTTGAATGTATTCAGTAGTGAGCCCCGAACTGAGAGAAGCATCTCACGGGGCTTAGGCAGTCTCAAGAGTTTTAGGTATCATCCCAGTTATCGGCCTCTGACTGCTCGCCTACACCAAAAGAAGAACAACGATAGTATTGTGAGAACCAAACTTCGAAAGATCCGAACAAAAGCAAAAGTTTGCACTTATTCTTGTATCAGTTTCACTCTTAAATACGTTACATGATGAAAACTAAAAGTGACCATTCAATTGTCAGCTCCTTTAGAAAGTTGTGTACTAGATTATATGACGTTTTATGGAGATGTTACTAACCCCAGGAGTTTGGAGACCGCCGGCATCCCAGGCTTCTATCAGAATGTCCCTTCAAAGCCTGCAAAACTCTATTGTCAAATTGGTACGCAACAGGGAACGAAAGTTTGCTATAATCTTCAATAAGAAAGAGCCATTGAAGAGCAGCAAGATCCTGCGAATACTATAATACTTACAAAGTTCGTTATTGACAAATTATCAGCACCTAAAAAACCAGTTTGCACTGCCACCAATGAACTCAAGCTAGAAAGAATCAGTTTCAAAAACCAGAACTTCGAGACAAGTTCACTCAAAAAAACACAATTTACTCATTGCCAGTATCGTGGCCACCAAAAGATGGTCGTGGAATGGCAGAGTAACCAGGGTAAGTCATGGACAGCTGACGAAAAAGAGAAGCATGCAAGTCTGTAGACTGTAGTTCCATCAACACCAAAGTGCATCGATAAGTTTTCATCGTTATCATTCCACTGAAGCTCATATTGCCAATCATCACCATCTATGACCACCGAAATATTAGGAAGGTTCGCTTCCAAAAATTGGAATGCCGGGGTTCGCAACTGTTCCTTGTTAAAGTACGAGCGAATCAAGCGCAGCCTAGTTCTCACATGCTCAATCTCCACATCGCGTATGGCTCTAATTCCTGCACTTTGGCGCTCAACTAAAAGTCAAGAATCCATCAAAAGAAAATTTTCTTATAATTCAAAACTGATCAGCAAAACCCAAATTACAAAACCGTAAATCGTAAAATCAAACACAAAGCTTCGCACAAAAACTATAACTTTGTTCCAAGCATTGAAGAGAAAATGAAGAAACTAGAAAACGATTGAAAGAGAGGTATTCACCTTCATGGTCTACTAACCGCAGCATTTCCTCATCCACCGTTTGGGGCTCGTCGCCGGCGTTTTGTTTAACGGGTTTCTTCACTCTCCGTTTACCCATTTCTTAACGGAAATTTGATCTGAAAAGTTCAATAGAAGAAAAAACAATTTGATAGGATGTATAAACCATCATTTTCAGGAAGCCGACGATTAAGACGGTGGTAGGAGCAAGCGGCGGTACGGTACGGTGGTGATGTCATCCAACGGTGTCGTTTTAACGTGACCTCTCCACTTATAACAGTACTATAGTTTTGGGTTTCATTTTTATTTTGACCTTTATACAACAATATAAACTTGAAAAAAACAAAAGTAATCCAATCGTTTGCAAGAAGAAAAGATGAACTTTGGAGGGCAATTTGAAAGAAATCCAACTTAAACTCTTTTATATGATACATGATACTCGCAAAAACAAGGTTAGAGTCTCCATAGCATCCGCTAAAGTGGACTTACATGAGCAGTTTCATTAAGAAAGAGACAGCCGAACACATAATTAAAGAAGTCTACACCTTTAACAACCTCTCCTCCTCCAATTATGGCTTCTGTGTCGTATTTGCATGCTCTCGTACAGTCAGGACAGTAGGTTACCTGTGTAAGGAAAGATATGCATTTATGTGATGCAAAATGTGCTTCAAATTGTGGATAGTTCACTACAAAAGTTGAAAGCATTGACAGTTTACAAACCTCCAACAACTTTGGCTGGAACGAGCCGTCAAGCATTATGTCGATACCGTACATTGCCCTAGATGTCGGACTATGCATTGTGGGATGCACTATTGCAGCTGCTTCAAATACAGATCGGATCATATTCTTGATTCTCTGATGGATATCCAACCATTTAACTGCAACATGAGGAATGGATGTCAGATGTGAATTTGATATAGCCACAGTGATTCAAAATTATTGACCTCTCATCCCCTTCACTGGAGGGGCAAAGTGGTTAGCATCCATCACCTTGATGCTCTTGTTCGAATTCCCTCACGAACTCTGGAGTGTTTTTGTGATTCAATCTTCCACGATAATTCTGCAAGGCATTTGGAGTTAAAAGATTAAGGTCAAACTAAAGCAATGGATTATGCAAATCATGTAATGTACATAAACTTCATTGCTGCAGTCGTTTATACTCACCATGACAGTGAAATGAGTTTCGTATTCAAACAAACTGTGGTCATCGAGAGTATATTGATTGTTCGCCAACCTAACCTGAAAAAGAGTACGTTGGGCGTTTCATCAGACAAAACGGGTAAAAATTACAAAAGGATATCTCACTTTCATCCTTGATTGACCTAAGAACACACTTCAAGATATTTAACATCATATTGATATTAAGGAAGAAAAAAAAGAAGCAGCAAAGATGTAGGTACGCACCCAGAAAGTATCGGCAAGGAATAATTCCAGCGGATCAATACTGCAGACCAGTACAACGAAGCGGAGATCAAATTTCCTTCCCTGAAACAATGCTGGGTGCTCAATATACTTCTGGCATATTTTCGGCCCAGTCTCCATCAACCGGATAATGGCAGACAAGTTATTAGTTATGGTGGTATCAATAGTCCGTGCCATATTCCAAGGTTTTAAAATCCATAAATTGTTTAGTCCATCTCTTTCACGTACATGATAGTCACCGATAAGTGGAGATAAATGTGTTTCTAAATTATAAGTTGGCTGCAACCAATCAGGGGATCCATATGCCTGTTTAAAGGAAATTAAATTAGCTTCTATTAGCAATCAAGCAAAAGCTGTCATATGTGCAAATGAGTTGCTTCTTTGTAGCAAAAAGAGAATCACAAGAAAAGAATAACACCGCTTAAAGACTGAAAAACAAATCGGGTTTACCTATCTGAGTGTCCACACCAATACTCAAATGTAAGTTACAATCTGCTTTTAGAATTTTTTACCTTCTGAATAGTCTCCGCCAAATGATGTTTCATGACAATACAAGCCTCGAAAGGAAATTGGTTTATGTACTGCTGCTCTGTAATGCCAGTAACTTTTTTAATCTCATCATCCACTTGCATACTTGTCCATATAATATCAGCATCCTTTGGTTCATTTGCTGTCAAACAAGCAAAATGTCAGGAAAACATGCTAGATCAGGATGTAGAAGGAATCAGTATCACAGCACTATATGACAACTTTCTCTTTCAATATTAGCATGAATTAGAAGAACACAAACCCCTCTAAGTTGGTCTATCATTAGAAACCTTCACAATGATAACTTACAAAATCAGATGTTACAAATGATGGAAAATGCAACCTTCTGACATACTTTATCAATCAAACTCAGCTAAAAATCTAATAGGCATGAGTAGAAATCAAATGCAGCCACTACAATCAAGCATTTCATATTTAAACCAACATTTGATCCGCAAATATTTTTTCGGAGATGACAGAAGACCAACCAGAACATCTAAAGCATCAGACTAGCATTTGTAAAACACCGAAGAGATGAATAATGGGCAAGAAGACATACTAATAACAAATTCAGGACGTGTCAAATACTCTTCTACTTGAGGTATATCTGTGTAAACACGTAAAGCATGTCCATCACTGCGGCGCAATCTTCTAGTCGAAGAAGACTTTGCAGGTAAACAAGTAAGGCTTTTAGAACGCAATTTCAGGCATAACTTCTCATACTCCTGAAGCAAATTGAGCAAATGAATACCAAGTGGAGTAGAAAAATTAAAGTTTACCCTAGATAGGAAGTAATACCTTGATAAAATAATTTTTTGGTGTATAGAAAAATGCAGTAAGTCGGGCAGAACGTTGTTTGACCTCCCCAATACCAAAAAGGAAATCACGGGTACATTCCTCTCCATATTGAACATCCTGGACTGGCCATAATATTGAATAGCTGAGAAAACAAAGCATGTCAACATTAAAGACAAAAATTTTATCATATGTAACGTAATAAGCTCCTCACTTCCCCTCTTGTACTACTATGAAATATGAATGACAAGCAGGTTGATTAATGTTGGAATTTCATGGATGAATCAGTTCCATTATTCAATATCAACAAATACAGAATGACGGAAAAAGTCAAGGGGAATCAGAGAACTGTTAGCAGCTCAACAAAGGAACAGAAATCGAAGTACAACCTCACAGCTGTATCAAGTTTTCCCTCTGGCATGAATAGGAAAGGAGCCACTCTGAAATTTGGCATATCACTGTGTCTCAACGCTGAACCAAGTTCATCCATCACATACCTGGAAGCCACTCCCAAATAGAGGAATTTGTAAGGCACTACTGAATCAGAGCAATCAAAAACAGTGATGTATAAAAGATCTTTGTGCTTAAGTAAGTCTGGGAAACTTCTTAGATTATGAAATGAATCCTTAGAAGTCTACCCAGCGCCTATTTCATCTGCTGCCTTTGACAGTATAATTCATATTTTATAATTGACAATTGTTGGAAGAAGTAGGTATTGGATGACAAAAGCAAGTGCTGAACACACCCATTCATCTACAAAAGGGTTTATGTGGTGATCTCACAGGTAAATCATGGCTGTGTAGGTAAGTAAAGGCCTTTATATTTAGGCATTCATCAGGCAGGGTGAATGCTACTGCTACAGAACAGGTTGACCCTACCTAGCTTCCCTTCCCCCAGTTCCTCCATTCCGCAAACACAAAGATGTGATCTATAAAGACTAAATTTAGCCAGACTACACACTTGTTTCTTTGTGAAGGTTAGTTTTCATCACATAAATATGAACAGAAATCCAAGTACATAACACTAATAGCATATGCAATGTCATAATCTAGGAGAAATCAGCAATGATCAGGAAACAAAACAACCAACACAGGCATACCATACAGATGTCTCATCAAGCTTTTCCTCATCCGCAAGTCTATAGGTCATTACATATAACCACATTGCATTAATCACACGATCAGCAAGAGATTCTTCAGCTGTCCATTCAAGAAGACGTGGCTGTAATACTGAATCAATCACATGAACTTCAGTTTCTAATATTTTTGATGCACTGACACCATTCAGAATAGAAAGCTTTGGAAGAGATTCAAGAATATCTATGGCACTTTCTCCTAAAGGACCAGGTATATCTACCTGCAGATAAAACAAAAAACAAAATAAGAACGTAGAACTTAGGCTTCTCATTTCCAGTATTACATTTACTAGTATCAGGAAAAGCATAAATAAAAGGGCACCTCCAACGATTGCAGAGATGTAAATCCATTCAAAACTTCAAACAATTCAGGAACTGTGTTCTCCTCCAATGGATTTCCCCTAATATTCAAATGTGAAAGAAATGGCAACTCAACAGGAGAAAATGCCTGCTTAAAGAAGGAAAAAAATGAATTAGTACTGCAGTTGACAAGGGGTAACTGGTTGTTGGTAACAATGCCAGTGGACAAAGGGTTATCTGGTTATTGGTCACAATGCCAACCATTAAAACAAATAATTTTCCAGTAAAGCAGGAAGGAGGGTGGTTAGCCATTATATTTTGACACACACAAACTAAGATTGAAGCTTATTCTGTCACGAGGGTATAGAGAAAATTTAAGCGTGTTGATATAATATAACCACAAAATAAAATATGAACCAAAAATTCAGCATACAAATATAGAAGTTGACCTTGTTGATCAAGGAACAGATGCATCGGTTTGACAGATCAAGTGAGGTCACCGTCTGCAATGGATGTTCATTATCATGGATGAAATCCGGATTATCATTATCATACGCACCCCCACAAAATCCTAAAGCCCATAGACTATAATTATGAGTGAAGTGTGAATTGAAGATTTCAAGTCTTGGACATTCTTTGAAGATTGCATCTGCCAAGTGATCATCACTAGAAACAAAAAGATCAGTTCCCACCTAATGTAGAATCACCATCAGTAAATTACGGAAGAGTTTTATTCTTTTCATTTATCAGAAGGTACCAGTTTTTCAGAACCGGATTCTCATTCAACCACAATGCTTTTAGGTTCTTGAATTTGGAAACTTCCTGCACAACGACATCCAAATTCTTCAGCTTGTTCCCCAACAGGCTAAGTGCAACTAAATCCTATAACAATAGACAAAAGAACAAAAGAAGTTAAAGTAAACATTATTGCGCTTATGAAATTAGTAGGTTACTCAAATTGGAAATAAGCACATTTCTCCGTTTAATTAGAGTTCTCAGATCTTAAATTGTTTTATGTAAATTGGAAAATTTCTTACTTTCTGTTAATGAGAGAACAGCATCAGTCAAATTAATGATGACTCACCGGAACCTTACTGCATAAATCAAGAGACAGAAGCATATCATCATCGACGTCAAGCTCTTCAAGCTCCAACCACTTAACAGTGTCAGAGCCTTTCTCTTGTGCATTACGAATTTCATTTTCAATGACATCCATGACTTTCAATTTAGAACCATTCTCTTCGTGAACTCCATGCTCATCTACCTCTTCAGCATCCGGCAAATCAATATCTACACACATTAGAGACGCCATCCTCTGGGCCAACCCCGGTACTTCTTGCAACTGCAACGGCAACCATTCAGAGATCATTAAGTTTCAGCACAAAACAACCAATAGAAAGCACAAGACAGCGTGAAAGGGGCCCAACTAGCTCCTATAAACGAAGAAACTCTCACTTGTAGCTGCAACTTTCAGAATGGAAGCTGATACGGAGCAAGTAACAAAAGAACCATTTGCTAACCACCTAAACATGAGAACTACCTAATCAGAGAGATTAAAAAAACTTGAAAACCACAAAATCCAGTCTCTGCAAACCAAATTTAGCTAACAAAACCATATGGCAAAACATGATAGAAACTAGTGGCACTAATTTCTTCAACACATCTCCCATTTCCTCTTAAAAACAAACAAATAGCAATTCACATCCTTAACTCAGCAAACAAAACAAAAAACAAAAGCTTTGAAGAGGCGGCGAATCTTTAATCCCATTGAAAAAAAAAACCTGTTTGTAAGCATCGGAGAGGCGAAAAGTCCAGGCATGGTCGACGAGCAAAACGTCGGAGTCCTTAGGCATGGAGTTGGACGTAAGGAGGAGCCGCCGTTGTCTTCCTTCCTCGCATGGCTCCACTTGAAAGTGAGCGCCGCCATCGAAGGTCTCGGTAGTCAGCTTCTCGAAAAGCTTCCGGTGAAGAGACGATGGCAGGCCCGAGGACGTCAAGAGCAGACCATGAACTTCCACGAAGTCATCGTATGTTTCTATTCTTCTTCCACCAGTCGCCGACATGTCTGCGACAGTAACTACTACATTAGCTAGTGTCGATAATAGTGTGCCAGACTGCGACTGCCAGTTGCTATTCTATTCTTTTCAGTTTTATAGGAACGAAGGAAGTGTGAAACGTTGGAGGTCGCTGACATGTCGTTTTAACGATTGCTCAGGTGGGCTGGGTCAATCTTTCTCATCAATGGCTCAGGATTCTCATTGGACTTGAGAAACATAACTGAGTCCATATTTGACTTCCTAGTCCACATCTAGCCAATATCATGTGTTAGTGTTCCTGGTGGAGCCAACAGCTTCGTCGAGGAAGTTCATGTATACTTCTGTATATATTTAAACGGTAGAGAAATACGCGATACTTCCTCGATACTGTGCTAGTAAGGGTAATTCACCGTGACCTTGCCGTGTTTATTGGGTGCTACTGAGTTTTGCTTTACAGGGAGTGAGACATGAAATGAAAGAAAGGGTTCAATCCGAAAAGCAGTAACTTTTTGCTTTGCGGGGCCGAAAGTTACTAACTATTTTGTTTATCTGTTGATTAATCTCATTGTGTTGAGTGGAGTTTGGTTTTTGTTTATTTAGACTAGTAAAAAGGAATGGAGTCCGGTTCAAATGGCGCGGAACCCACTTCCTGGGAAGAGCTTTACAATATCAATCTGATTCCATCAGAGTTGTTTTTCAAGTTCAGAAAGGAGATCGAGGGGATGCGAGTTGGTGTGAACTTAGAGGTATTCTTCTCTGTGTATAGAATCTTTCTGTCCTTTTACTTCTTGCTTCTCTTGAATTTTACAAATGCCATGCTTCACATCGTAGTCTAAGTTTCCCCCTCTTGTTCTTGTACAAGTGATTAACTATGTTGCAGAGAACTGATGAATAACGTAATGGACTGCTAAACTTCGATTAGTTTTGGATATTTATGGTTTGTATGATTTCTGCTCGATAAATGACCCTGAGACTGAAAGTAGGAGTGGAACTAGGGATAAGCTTTTGATCAAAGAGTGTTCTTTAGTTGAAGCAGGACTTGACAAGAAATTATGCATTTCTGTGTTGATTTTTGTTTCATTTTAACGTAAGATAGCATTGGGTTTAATTTGAAGATCGAGAAAGCAATTCTAGTTTCTGATTGTGCCCACGGGCTCATAGTTTTAGTTCTCCCCATTTTCTGATGCATTTTTGGATGGCAAATCTGCATTTTGTAGTCCTGTGTCTATGTGGGTGGCCTCTGATATTGATACTTGATATGGAATAAAGCTATTATACCAAATAGAGAGTAATGGACTCGCAGACTGAGGAAATTTCTTCTGTTTGCTTGTTGATGCTAATGCGTCAAGTTCTAAACCATTATTTGCATCAACCTCAGTTGGTTTCAGGGGTTGGATGCCGTGCTAATATTTCCAGGGGAAATTCGTTCCCTTTCCATTTTATAACTGATTGACTTCCTTTATGCCTATTTCAACAAGTCATTGTTAGGATATGAATTTGTTTTTGGAATCTTTTTGTTGTATTCGTAGTATCAACACTCAGTGCTCACATAGTAACCTTACATGATCGTGTTTTGATGTAAGATTGGATTTATTATTTTTGAGAAACGCGCAACCAAGTCATCGAACTCCTGTGGTATGTGGATGAGAATATCGAACTTGTAGATTCAAGTTGAAAGTTTGCTGTGCAGAAGCAGTTTTTGATCTGAACTCTGTTTGAATTGTGATCATTTTAAGGCTGTTTGTGGGTTTCAGTTCTACAATGCTCCAGTCAATGAATTCCAGGCTAAGTTTGTTTTGAAGCCTTTATCCCCTGATAAAAAATGGAAGTTTATCTATGAACCCATACATCAGGATATACGTATTATTTCAAAGAAGATTCCAGTAACCAAATTTTTAAATCTTCAGGTCTGATCTGAACCTTTTCACCTTGCGTTATTGTAACATTTCCATCTTGATAGAATTGGGAAGACTCTGCAAACTCTATATAACCTCACAAATATCATTTAAGGGCAGGTTGGCATAGGCCACAATTTTAAGTTGCATGCTATGGGATGGAAATGGAAACTCACCACATGCTTTGGTGGTGATGGCATATCTCGTATTCGGAATAAGACAACTCTTGGTCTATGTCCTGGGATGGATTTCCGTTTCGCTTGGAGGGCAGATTATGTTCTTCCTGAAATTACAGGGCAAGCTCTTGAATCTTCTTCTCATAATATTAAAGGAAATAGTTGCAATAGATTGCCTATGAATATGATCTCAATACACTAAACTCTTGTCATGATATTGTCAAACATAATAAAACTGAGTATAACAAAACCGATCATTCTGGTTTAATTTATTACTTTAAACACAACTACCTCTGAGATTTATGGAAGATTTATGCTCTTTGTTTCCGTAATTTACCATTTCCTTTGAGCTCATACATGCAGCCTTGGTTCTGGCAGTGCTTTAGGTACTGGTGAGCCATTGTTCAATCTGGGCACCGGGAAATTAGAGGCATCACTGGATAGAGTTGAGACCATAGTTACGCATGCTCAATGATTGGCATCTGAAAGGTGAAAATAACTGCTCTTTTTGTTAGATGCTTTTAATGCTATGATCATTTCATTTATGACTTCTTCTTTACCACATGCATCTGAATGTGCATGGTACTGTACATCACTTACCTGCTGAGCTTATGCATGCCTTTCCTTTGATATTAGTTCCTGAGCTCTTTCTTTTATGGTATTCAAATGCAAACATAAGGCGTAACATCATTAGATATTTGCGTATAGATGCTGATAGATTGACAAGTTGTTGAAGAAGCTTTTATTGTGCCAGGAATTAGAAAGAAGCACAGCAGGAGATTGGCTCATTTAAATCTTCTACCATGATCATCCTATGTTGAAATCATATGGCCATCGTCGATATGCTCAAGTAAATTGATGTAATTAAACCAGCTCTTCCGTTAGAACAAGAAGTTATATTTTGATGTAAATAAAAAGCAACAATTTTCTTCTCTGTACCGTTAAATCGATTGTGACATGCTTTTGTTCGCCCTGATATCTGGCTTGATTCTTTACTTAGAGAAGTTCTAACTCCTCTCGGAAACATAATGCATTATGAACTCTCCGTGAGTTGTACTTTCCATGTTTGGTTTGTTGCAATTCGGAATCTTAAGCCCATGCCTATGCACACGTCTTGGACAACTTTATACGTCAAGCAGAGGATGTCCAGCAAGTACTATGCACATGTAAAGTACAATATTCACACATTTCAGATAAATTATTTGATAAAATTACGTGTACAACCAAAAATATAAAAGGACTAGCCAGCGTTTGACCAGCATGTGAGCGTAGTTTTGAGAATTTAGCATTAAGGGCACAAGCTCAGATGAATGGCCTTTGGTAGGACTGGATAATGCAAGGAAAGAATACCATAAAAGACGAGACTGCAAATGGAGGGTTTTGAATGTTTTAGCCTATTGCGCTAAAATTTAAACCAAGATCTCGAGAGGTGCGTTTCGAATCATTACTTTATCACCACTCGAGGCCACCAACATTGGGCCCTTCCTGCACTAGCCGTTATGTAATGTAACGGCCGAATTCCCTCTGCTATAATAATACTTCTTCTCAGAACTACAGATTTCAACTGTAAACAAACTTCTCTTATACAACTCTCAAACATTTGAACTACAAAACGATGGCCTCCTCTAAGCTCAGGAGTTCGTGTTCTTTCCCCAACCTTCTCCTATCTTGCTTGAACTTCACTCTGTTTATCCTCTGTTCAGTCTCTGTTGCACCTATAATTCTGCTCAAGACGCCTCCAACTTCGCTGGGTCTAGCGTTCCTCATGATCTCAGGCGTTTCTCTCGTCTCTTCATTTGTGGGCTTCTTCTCTCAGCTCACAAGCTTCTGTTTCATAACCCACATTTCCCTTCTCCTGGCTTCTTTAACAGGCCAATTACTGGGCATATTGGCCTTGTTTACGAAAGAAAGATCAAGTCTTGCAATGTTCAAGTCGCCCAGAGACCCGAGGGAAGCTAAGCTTTTGGTGAGGTTGGAATGTGGGGTATTAATGGCAATGTTAATGATGCAACTGGTAGTGTTAGTGTTGAGTTGTACTATGCACAAGTGTTGGGTGAGAGAGTACGAGGGATTGGAAGCCGAGAGAGAGGCTACCGCAAAGAAGAGGAGTAAGAAGCTTGCTAGAGTGCAAGAAGAATCCATAGCAAATGCTGCTAAAATAGCAGAGATTAAAGACAAGGAGTTTGATGAGAAGATGAAAAACAAGTATGGGCAGTGGGTTAAAAACGATTTTGAAGGCTAATTCCAAGTTCAAGACTTGCTCAAGCTACAATATTCTAGTAATACATGTCACTTGTGATGCGTACTTGGCTTTGTTTTTGAGATATTTCAAGGCCACTACTGTGGTGGCCAGCATAAATGTTGTGTTTCTCCATTTTGTGTGGTATTTGTATAGATTATCCACTTAATATAATAAGCACTTCATTATTCTTATAGTGCGTTAATAATTAACGCACCCCTTCTTTGCAAAAATGGTTGAAAAGAGAAATGTTTTGGTCTAGCTATGACCAGTTAAAATGTTTTGTTTTGCTTTGTTCTAATGTCTTTCTGCTCTACCGCAATTTAGGAGGAAAAGATCATCACAACTAACCCAGAAACCTTCCAGCCACAAAATTAATGCCCATCAACAAGGGCAATGAGATGTTTCTATAATTTTATCTGCCCAATTCACTTGCACATAAAGGGTTCGATTCACTGAAGTGGCTGCAAAACAAAAGGTGGCCACTATCTAATTACCCCTATACCCCCCCTGTTTTTCCATAGTCACAGTTACCACAAAATACAAATATGCTGTATATATCATGTATCAAAAAACTCAACCTTCTTGCCATCGATGCTCATTCTGCATCGTCTTCATTCAAACAGAAGATGACACCGGTCTATAACACAATGGTGATCCCTGAGATGGTATTCTTAGATGTTCCAAGACTGGAGACATCTTCAAACCAATGATCTTTACTTTTGGATTTGAGTGACCATCTAAAAAGGCATTTGTTATCTGCAAAATAAAACAGTAACTTAGGGTAACAACTTATCCGAGTATTGACAACTCATATCAAGCTTTTAGCCACAACTTCCACGCCAAAAGTTGTGAAGTACTTCTGAATTGTTATATTCTTGTATGTGTGTATACCAAATACATACCTGACCACATCCAAAAAGTTTCAGCTCCCTCAGTGATAAGCAGCTATCTACGATCAAGCCCAGAGCTGCATCTGTCAAGTTACGGCACCAAGATAGGTCCAGATTTAACAAGTTTCTTGCACGTCTGGTGAGGGATAATGCTGTATTATTGCCAACCTGGACAAGGTTACAATTAAAATATTGTCATCAACAAGTGTAAACATGCAGAATTTCTATATTGTTTGTATTTCACGTCATTTACATCAGTACATAGATACAAGTATATATAGAAATAGATAGGGCTATTATAGGAAACTAATATCTTTACATAAT
>JANKOE010000008.1:2961430-2978628 GCA_026284465.1 Erythroxylum citrifolium
GGGGGCCAGGTCACGGTAGCTTGCCTAAATCCATTCCTTCTCTGATATGACCATTACTGTAAGGGACTTTTTTTTAAAAAGGAAAAATACAACAAATGTTACAAAACAAGTACGGGGAAACAGATTCTCAATACATCCTCTAAACGGATACGTTGACATCCTATAGGTGTATTATAAAAAAAATGATGCCAATAGCAGAATGTTTGACTTGTGTAGCAAGCCAGTTCACACATTTATTACTCTTTCGATAAATATAACAGACCAATTTTTACATGAACAGTTCGTAAATACCCATGACAATAGGGTGGAGAGCCTTGGAGTGACGAGAACTTATATAGCTTAGTCTCACTAAGGATAAGCGTAATCTTATTTACGTTTGACCTTTACATAATGTCTTTTTTGAGTGAGTGAACAAATTCTTTAAAGTAGAATCCAATGCAACGAGAATTCATTTGACTTTGTGCGTAAAATAACTTAAAATGTAGGATTAACTAGTGTTTTAAAAATTAGGCCGAAAATTAAACATATAAGATTAGATATTTAATGTTTAAAAGATTTAATTAGTATTATAATATCATAAAATTGATTAAAGATTGAATAAATTAAAGAATTTAAAATATGATTGAAAAATATTATCCTTACATGTCGAATAATTTAAGATTTAATTAAAATTATTAAATAAAAATTAATTGATTTATTTTATTTTAAAATAATTTATTAGTTAATAAAATTTGACTAATAAATAAATAAATTAAATCATTTTTGACAATAAAGTTATTAAAATAAATTATATCCGAAAGTTAAAAACTGAATCGAAAAGTTAGATAGTTAAAAGTTTTTACAATTAAAAGTTTCTACGGTTGAGTTTTTTAATTATTTGGATTATCTGCAAACCACCTATTACACAAACTATGAAGAAAATAATTGTAATTTTTACTTGATTTTTTAATATATAATTTAAATTTTTAATTAAATTGAACATTATCCATTAAATTTAGATTAAATAATATAATTAATTTGTGTTGAGCGTAATTTTTGCTTCCTATTGTCAATAATAATATTAAGCTATTCGTAGTAATAATACCAAGCATATATATTTTTGGTAATAACTTCTATTAGTAAAGTAAAAAAAAAAGTAATAAAGAATGATCTAAATGGTGTAAACTCCTCACTTAAGGCTCTCTTTCATAGGAGGTATTGAGTTTGAGTTACGCAAAGGAAGGGAAATGATAAATTTTCCTTGATGATGATTCTCTATCCCTCTATGCAAAACTCCTTGATAGCCAAATCAAGATGAGACAGGACACCTCGCTTCCAGCGGCAGTGTAAGTGTTAAACTTATTATAGACTTTGAGGGTTGTTAAGAATCTAATGCTTAGGGTTGTTAGGAATCTGATGCTGAGTAGGACCAATAATTAATCAGCAGTTAACCAAGTGCATAGAAGCCTACAGATTACGTAATAACCTAAAAAATTTGAGAGTTCCAAATTTATTCCCTCTAGAATTTTTGAGGTAAAGTCTTAAGAACTTAAGATCAGTCCAAATAAGCTGGATACCTAATAGTATAACTTAAAAAAAAAAACAAAGAAGAGAGTATACCAAAACAAAAGGCACGGACAACAAAAAATAAATAACGAATATAGGAATAATAAATGATTGGTGGGTTTGAGGGGGTTTCGATTCTATATTTTGTGAGACACACACACGGGAATGGAATGGGAGCTGTCACTGTTGATGATGATCAGAATACGCAAATCTTACCGCAACCGAAAGATCAGTGGAAAATTTGTTTTGTAATTTATCTAATCTATAAATATAGAGTGAGATCAGATCCACCACAACACAATCGTACCAGATCCTACTTTCTTACATTTCTCTCTGCTCACCATCTCTCCATTCAGACACCAAAACTGAACAGACACCAAATCGCTGACATTAAATTCTCCAACCTTCTGGTTTGTTAACGGTGATCGGCATCATCACATCCCAATCCAAAATCACCGTTAGCCCAAACTTTTAACTGTATCGTGTCTGCGGTTATATATACGCGTTGATGGGTCACCATTCTCACTCTCACCACCACAATCATGACACTACTGATGGAGTCTCTCCTCGAGTTAACAGCCCTCGTTTCTCGGGTCAAGTGACTCGTCGGAATCATTCTTTCAAGCGAAATAACACTGCCAGTGCTGCTCATAACAATGGCAACGGCAACACGCACGCTAACAGCAGTGGTAATGTCGGTGGTGTAGTTTTGGGCACGCACCATGAGATTGATCTTCCCATGAACTCGCCGAGATCTGATTGTGGTGAATTTGAGAAGCAGGGGCATAACCAGTTGCTGAGTCAGAGAGTTCATGGAGGTGTGGTGAAGAGTTTGTCGAACAAGAAGGGTGGATTTGGATCGACGGTGGTCGATTTGGGGTTGAGAGAAAGGAAGAAACTTGGGCAGTGGATGTTCTTCCTTTTTTGTGGGGTTTGTTTGTTTTTGGGTGTTTTTAAGATTTGTGCAAGTGGGTGGTTTGGATCTGTACTTGAAAGCGCTGCCTCCGATAAGGTTAGTTCATATATGCGTGCAAAGTGTGCCGGTGATTGAAGAAAATCTATTCGGCAACTAGCCCGAAGTTAATTTTTTTTCGGGACATTCTGCATTGAAGTTAGGAATTTAAACCTGTATAATGAATAGGCTTTAGTCCACATAATAGTCTGCACAATAGGCTAGTTTCATTTTCTGCAGCTGTCAACAAACGTGAATCTTTTATGGTATGAAAACAAGAAAAGGGAATTTACCTCGTAGTTAGAAATCTTGGGTTGTTTGCTTGTCCTGGCATGGCTTTCAATCTGCTATATGTGATGTGCAAAACTCTCTAGAGCAGCCTTTTCTTTCCTTGCTATTTTGTTTGGTTGCTCTCTGATTTCCTTGCTTGTTTTCTGTTGCATTTCATTGTGATAAGCTTTATCTTTCCTCAGAAGTTCTTTATTTTCATACAGGATTTTATCAATTCAAAGACACTGGGACAAGGCCATACTTCTCAAAACTCTAATAATTATGGCTATGAGGATAGAGAAAATGACAAGGACCGAACATTGAAAACAGTAGCAACAGAAATTAGAAGCCAGAAGAGCGTCGCTCAAGTGAGTTTAGTTTCAGCTTAAACTGTATATAACTTCATGTAACTTGATTTGATTATTGAAACATTAGAATAGAAACCTAAAATAGATTCTCTAAAACGTACGGTTTACTAACCTGAAGGCTTATTCTACTCCATGGTTTCAATTTCTGGACTTCACCTTTTTCTGCAGTTACCAGGTGTCTGGTCCAAACCCAACAGCGAGAATTTCATACAGTGCATTGATGAATTGGGCGGTCATAGAAGTATGGTACTTGGATATTCTCTAATATTCTCTCTTCTTCTCAATTGTTGTGAACACAACTGAGTTTCTTTATGTCTTCATTCTTTCTTTTCTTGGCAGAGCTAGGTTCCAAGACAAATGGTTATATTCTCATAAATGCTAATGGTGGCCTGAATCAGATGCGATTTGGGGTCTGGCTTTCTTTCTATCTGGTTGTTTCTTTCACTGTTCTTTCGTTGATATTGGCCATAGTCTGAAGTAATAAAGTTTTACGGTGCAGATTTGCGATATGGTGGCTATAGCTAGAATTATGAAGGCAACACTGGTACTTCCTTCTCTTGATCACACTTCCTATTGGGCCGATGAGAGGTTTGTTTATTCTTAACTTTCCAATCACCTGTACTGAAAACTGATGAACAATTCCCTTGTTACAAATACAAAATGAAGCTTGTTTTCAATAATGTCTGACATTCAATCGTTCCAACTTAGCTGTAATGTCAGCAACCCTGTTACAGACAGCTCCAGAACTTGTGAAAATGCATTTCTGTTTGCTATGTATATTCATCTCTTCTCCAGTTGGGATGTCATGTTTTCATTTGGAGTTTGTTAAATTATCCATAGCTGAAGTGGTTTTGCTTGTTTGATTTTAGATACTTGTTTTGCAATGTCTGAAATCTGTCATGTGCATTATTGCTTTTGGAATGACCCTTGAGTATATTGAAATGTTTCTGCAGTGGCTTTAAGGATCTTTTCAATTGGCGGCACTTCATCGACACACTCAAGGATGATGTCCTCATTGTTGAAACATTACCACCTGCCTATGCTGCTATTGAGCCTTTCAATAAAACTCCAATATCTTGGTCTAAGGTTATCCCATCAATATCTTGCTGCGTCTTTTTTTCTTTTCCTTCTCAGTCTAAAGATAATTCATTGATCTGGAGTTTGTTTGTACAGACTAGCTACTATAAAACAGAGGTCTTGCCTTTATTGAAGCATCATAAAGTTATCTACTTTACTCATAGTGATTCTCGGCTTGCCAACAACGATATCCGTGACTCCCTACAGAAGCTGAGATGTCGAGTTAATTACAGAGCTCTCAAATATTCTGAATCAATAGAAGAACATGGAAACACCTTGGTGACCAGAATGGGAGAAAATGGAAGCCCCTACCTTGCTCTTCATTTGAGGCAAGTTCTGTTTGTAAGCTCCTTCTGAGGTTGAAATTGGATACTTACTTTTCTTATTCACTTGAAACTACTAATTGCGGTGAAGATGGACAGATTTTGGTTTCTATAATTCTAACGATAAGCCGGAGAATAATGAAAAAGTATGGTGTTTCATCTGTATTGTGATTAAAGAATGATTACAAGTTTTAAAGTTGTTCAAGTGGCTTTGATGCCAACAAATTAAAAAAGAGAGTAATTTCAAAGTTTGAAGCCTTTGATGTGGCCGTGCAAGTAACATAGTACAATTGAGGAAGTGATTAATCAGGACCTGAATTGAAGCTTTCAGTGGCCATTTAGGCTTTATTAAAATGATTGAATATAAGCAGCCAAATTTGTCTCCTAGGTGATGAAAGTGACAAAAATATTATGGCTCAATTACATGAAGTTACTTGATTACTTAAATTTCTTCAGAAAATATTGGAGAAACTAATGGTTTTGCACACAAGAAGTTTTCTTGAGTTGGACCCGATACATTTCCAATATTTCTAACTGTTTATATTCTTTTCTTTGTCCTAATACAGGTATGAGAAAGATATGCTTGCATTTACGGGCTGCAGTCATAATTTGACAGCGGAAGAAGATGAAGAGCTACGCAAGATGCGTTATGAGGTCAGCCATTGGAAGGAGAAAGAAATAAATGGTACAGAAAGAAGGTTGCTTGGTGGTTGCCCTTTGACCCCTAGGGAGACGTCACTTTTGCTCAAAGGGCTGGGCTTCCCTTCTAGCACCAGGATATACTTGGTAGCCGGTGAGGCGTATGGGAAAGGGAGCATGCAATATCTTGTAGATGACTTCCCTAACATCTTCTCACATTCCTCTCTTTCCACAGAGGATGAGTTGAATCCTTTTAAGAATCATCAAAACATGCTGGCAGGGATAGACTATGTGGTTGCACTTCAAAGTGATGCTTTTCTTTATACTTATGATGGAAATATGGCAAAGGCGGTGCAGGGCCATAGGCGATTTGAGAACTTTAAGAAGACTATTAGTCCAGACAGGTATCTTCCTATTCTGATCTGTTCAAGCTACGTGAAGATACTTACGAGGCTTTTCAAGCTGTTTCTCACCCCTTTACATGGCTTGTACTTATTCTCTATTGTGACTGATGCAGGATGAACTTTGTAAAACTTGTGGATGAATTGGATGGAGGAACAATTTCTTGGAAAAAGTTTAGTTCCAAAGTAAAAAAACTTCACAAGGATCGAGATGGAGCGCCATATCTACGAGAACGAGGAGAGTTTCCGAAATTTGAGGAGAGTTTTTATGCAAATCCTCTTCCAGGATGTATTTGTGGAACAACTCAAGAAAAGTAGATTTAAATTGGCAGGTAGGCAATTCATGATACTAGCTCAACTGCCTGTAAAGAAGTGTGGTGGTGTCATTGATCCAGACATTTTTATACTGGAAGGTGACTATCTTCGTTGCTGACTCAGAATTCAGGCCGAAAGTGGCTTTTGGGTTGGAAAGTACTGGTGTGGAGAAAGCTCCATTGTTGGAGCAGGGTCACTGCCATTTATGGTTGCTGCTGGTTAACATGCCAGTCACTGCATAGAAGTTTCGCTGACTATTCTCTGATGGTCGTGTACAACGAAGTATAGACGAGTATAAAGTAACCTTTTTTCCCTTCTATGGTCATTACGAAACTGATCTAATCACACGGGAAAGCAGTTGAGATTCTGAGGTGCTGAATCTCCTGGTGGGATATAGATATACACATACCTTAAGCTCCAAATTGCGGAGTGTTTACTGATTAAATTTTGTTTCTGGATGTTAAACAAATGTTGTAGTACCACTACTAACGAAAATTGAAAGACAGTCTTGAAGTGCGGTCAAGCGTTTCCTTTTAAATACTACTCTCTCCGATTTATAATAAGAGTCAGTTCTAAAAAATGCACGTTTATTAAGAAAGTTAATGAAATATCTTATATTGTCGGCCTAATCAGCACTCTTTCATTCATTTATTCAACTCAGTTTCAGACTTCCCTAGATGTAGGAAAGACAATATCTTGCGTTGACAAACCTTTGACAGGTCCGAGCCGGAAATTGAGCTCGATCAAGTTTCGGGTTAATCATAAAAATCTGAGCCTGTTTGTTGTGGGACACGGCCTGAACCCATACGTACAGGTTAGAAATTTTCGAATTTTGCCTGTTGATCAAGCTGGCTCCTAAGATTATCTCTTCTTGGAAATGCAAAATTTTCGGGAATGCAGGCTAAAGTTGACATACTTTTGACTTTTTATGTTTCTACATTTAATGTAGAATGATCTAAAATTTGTTGGATTTGGGCACTTCCTAATTATTTCCTAAAACTAGGATTGAACGTTAGTCTTAAAGATATGAAGATCAAGTAGCTTATAGTTATACCACCTATTTGTAATTTTGAGTGGCAATTTGCTGTAATAATTGGTAATTGCATCCGACACATTGGCATTTTTTGTTTTTGGTTCATTCACAGCCTCGTAATTTCAATAAAAAGCTGGAATCGTATCAACTACAAAGATTTCAATTTGGTGTTCACTGTTATGTTCGACAGGAAAGTAATGTTGCCGAGCAAGGGGACCCAGATTTAAGGTTTCCCTTGGATCAGGAAAGATTGTCTTAATCTAACGATTTTAAGAGCAGAGATAAACAGAAAAGAAAGTTTATATAAGGTATTTCGTCCACCAAAAATATACAGGAAAGTGAGTCTAGCAAAAATCATCCGCAGCCATTCTGATTTATAACCTGTGAACATAAAAGAAGATTGAAGTTTTGGAAGAACAAGGGGATTCTCAGAGCACTATAACTGCAGAATCGAATCGACAAGGTCGGAGAGTGGCGCAAGTTCCCCTTTATCGATTAACCGAAATTCCTGCATCAACTCGCAATCCATAAGCTTTTAAAGTTCACAATAAACAGAGATTAAGCAGGGTCAAGATCAAAACTTTATGTCAGGATCATAACATTTAAAGCAGACATCCAGAACTTACCCATGTGAAAAGAACAAAATGTTTGAAGCAAGTATTGAGATGGGCTTCTTCCTGCAAACTCACAATCTTCTGAAAGTGTGAGTGGTAGATGTGTGCATATACCCTGAATAGTCTCTTAAAGATCGTCTTAACTACATCTTTGAAATTTGGTGGAAATGGTGCTCCTGCAGTTTACATAATGTTTCAGAGTTAGAATGCTTGATGATACTAAAAACACTTTGGAAGAAGAGATCTAAAGTTACTGTGATTAGGAAAGCACAGACCCAATTTCTGAGGGAATATCATTTCATCATCAAGCTGAGACTCGATCCAGTCCATCAGATATTCAACGTACTTCGGTGCGGATACTTCTATTGGCTTCTTAATGGCTACACCATCAGCCCATCTATACTCGTACCTGTAAAGAAACCAAAAACCTGAGCAACTGTCTCCTAAAAGCTGAGGATGAACAGGGAAAAGTAATAAGATCAGAATTCTGCAGAGTTCTGATAACTCAAAGAATTGTAACCGTGATCTCAGAGAGAAATTCCAAGCATCAGTTCACTACTCTACAATCAAATCTCTAAAGAGAAAATTTCACGGATTTAGGATATTACTTAGGTCCTGCAGACATTGTCGGACAGATTGAGGACGTACAGAACTCAGAAAGGGTACCGTACAAAATGTTAACTTGATTGAAGAAGTCCACGGCTGTAATTTACACACACACGAAGTTACTGCAAATCATCAGATTTTGCACAACTAACAATGACAATCCTGCACTGAGATAGGAAAGGGTGAAGAAACAAAGAGAAAATGACTGGGATCTCACTGTTTACAGCCAACCACTCATTTATGTCTTCTCCAGGAGGCAATCTCACAGCTTCCCTCAAGTTTCCACTTCCCAAGGTTGAATCTATGTGTTTTTGAAGCTGAGCACCCTGATACAGTTCAGAAGATGCATTGCATCAACTGAAACAATGTGGACACAAAATAAAAAAGATTCATAATAAGAGTGAAAGGAAGATAACCAACCTTACTTCCTGACGGAGCATTCTTTTTAGGCCGGAACGTCTTTTGATTTCTTCATTTCATCAGATTGTCAGGAAGGGGAGAAAAAAAAGCTTAGTCAGGAATTAAGAAAACTGTATGTAGTTATCGCTTTCAAGTACAGTCCAGTCCTGGAAATCAATATATATTCCGTCATTATCTCTAAATTATGTTCTCTTTATCCTCTTACGTCTCTCTATATTCCTCTCTTCCTCTCTCTCAGTTCCAGTTTTTTTTTTTTCTGAATCGTGATCATGATCATGATACTAACTCAGAAACATAAATCAGAAATCCACAAACATAGCTTCCATTGCATTGTCTTCCAACTTGTTATTAACAACGAAATAGAGGCTAAAGAAATACCCAACAAAAACTGAGGATATACAGATTAGTGGAGAGAAAAAAATCTTATCAGAAAATGAACAACCCAGAACGGAAAAAATATGAAAAACGATCAGAGAAAAAGGATTACCTGCCAATACCAAAGAGACTCATTGTGTGATATTGCGGGACTTTCCTTGAGGAGGATTTTTGTGATAAACAAATTGTATTTATAGAATGAACAAACATGACCAGCTGTCAAAGATAGAAAATAACAGCTATAAATATTCTCCAGGAGCCCACATAAAACTAGCAAGCAGAGACCAAGTCCCCATCTGTCTCTGTCTTTCTTTTCCATTTGACAACCTGTATGTTTCGACCCTGATTTTCTCTTGTACGTTATTCTCTGATCTTTTAAAGGTTAGCGATTATTTTCATTTTTTACGGATGTTAAATAAAAAAAAGCAACCCTTTTATCCAAAACTAATGTGTTCCATTTATATCCATAAGCATAGTCCTTCCACTTGTTTTAGAAGTAATTCATATTCCAAAAGAACATCATAATCATGAGTTTATGTTATGTCTCAGTTTGTTATGCAAACAAACATGCGAATAAGGTTGTTGGACCAGAGTAGGTGGGACTAGGAAATGATAAAGCATCTAGCTGGACAGATTGGTTCTATGATTCATCGAATCATATCGTTCTAATCTATGTCATTGCTAATGATTCACGTGTCGTTAAGGATGTAACTGATATTACAACCCAGGAAACTTATCACCGGCAGATTTCTTCTTTTCATTTTCCTCAGATTAACTATGCCAGTTGCGAACCAAAAGTGTGATCCTTTATTGCTATATGCTATTTGGGTTTTCTGCAGAATTCTAGTTGAATATCTAGAATCCTTGATTTGTGTTCGTCTTTTACCATGCAGCCTTTGAAATTACACTGGGAATTTGGAATTCATTATTTACCTCAGAAGTCACAACCTGCAATCTAATCTGTATTATCATTCAGGCAATTCCAATCTGGATTTCCTAATCTGCTTTGTAATCGCTCTAACTTGAACCTGTGAATCTGATAAGACAAACCAAGTCCATGAGCAGTGATCGAAATAGGACTAAGCTTGTGTCAAAAAGTGGTCCACGAGCACATGGGAAGGGGAGTAAACTTGGGCAAAAGGAGACATCTTTACACAGCTAATGAAAGTCTCTTAACGACTGGACTTTTTGATCGCTTGAAATGGTGTCCCTTAGACCATGTGTGGATGTTGAGAATTCCCCATCTTCCACGGTTGTTGGAATATGCCCCAAACATCAGAAGAAAGTTTTAAACTCCCTCGTTTCCTTTGTGACTCCTTTGAAAGTTGAACCCTTTTGGATTGCCAAAAGTCACACCTAGCTGAATAACTTTTTACTGCGCTTCTCCATAGTATGCATACTGGAACGATGACGAATCTTCAAAGAAGGTAACCGTACGAGGAGAGTGGGTGAGTGGGGGTCACCTGACTCCGCCTCCACCCTTGCTTTAGACTCATTCTTACAGTGAGATCACACAGTGACTCCATAGATTTATGATCCGCAACTATTTGCTGAAAGTCCGCGCAGACCCCAACGGCAGGTACATCATTTCTTCTTTTTTTAAATATCTTTATTGATTTTGTTTAAGATATTAATATAACCTTATTATGAGTACATTACCTAATTAATCGAATGAAAATTTGATTTTCTTTCCTCGTGTATATCGTCTAATTCAGTACTCATCAAAGATACGGGTTTTTTATAACCAAGTCTCCCGGAAACAAGAGAACTTCAAATAGAGAAACTGACTTTAGAAACCAAGTTCTAATTCAATACAAGATCTAATACTGCTTCAGTAATAATCCCAACAGATTTCCAAATTAAAGGCGTGATAGCTGCTCCTTAGTACCACTTGTCTTGCTCAGAAAAGGGTAGTCCGTGTACCCAACAACAGGATCATGTGTATAGAAAGTCCTCCTGTTATACCTAGTTAAGGGTGCATTGAGCTTAAGCCTCAAAACCAAGTCTGGGTTAGAGATGAAAAGCCGGCCATAGGAGACCAGATCTGCATCACCATCAGAAACAGCCTGCATACCTAACTCCCTAGTGTATCCACCACTACACATGAATGTTCCCCGATAAGCCCTTCTCAATGTCCTCATTAGTTGAGCTTCTTCGTCTTCACTACCATGTCTACCTGATTCTGTTTGGCCGTAGGCCGTGTAGCGAGGCTGTGTTACATGGAGATAAGTGAGTTTTTCACCTAAGTTTTGCTGCAGTTTGTTAAGTCTCTCAATGACTGCTAGCCCCAAGTTGAGTGGATCAGATCCCGTGGCATCAAGGTGATCAATTGCTGGTGACATTCTGACAGCAACTCGATCTGCACCGATGGCTGTGGCTACTGCTTGAACAATTTGCAGCAAGAATCTGCAGCGGTTTTCAAGCGATCCACCATACTCATCTGTTCTGTCATTGATCCCGTCCTTGAGGAACTGATCAATAAGGTAACCATGGGCTCCATGAATCTCAATTCCATCAAAACCTGCAAATCAAGTGAACATGTCCCTTAATTACGGGAATACGGAACACAGATAAGCTGAAGAAACACTTTTCATTCTGGTTAGGAATAAATATAGCTGCCTAAGCATCTTCCCGTGTAATTTCGCTTATCAGTCAATCTCCGCTTTATTCATGTTCTATACATTAAACTACAAGGCCAGTAACAAAGAAAGAAAGAAAGAGTCAAACCATATATACTAACCCGCTCGGATGGCATTAAGAGCCGCACAGCGATAATCCTCCACCACTTCTGGAATTTCAGAGGTTTCCAATCGTCGAGGCTCAGGATAGATGGCGTGAGTTCCATCTGGCATCAGAATTCTCCACCTCTTTGAGATGGCCTTGTTTGTTGAAGATATTGGTGCAGCCCCACCAGGTTGGTACACTAATTTATCCATCAAAATCACATAAGAGACTTATCAGTTCTAGCCTCAATGTATCAGATTGGAAGAGGAAACTTGTTTGAAAGAGAACCAATTTTCTTATCAAAATTTGATAACAAATTTACCCTCATGAGATGCGCGACCGACATGCCACAATTGACAGAAAATGATGCTACCTTTCGCATGAACTGCATCCACTACCTTCTTCCAAGCTTCCACTTGTTCTTCTGAGTAGATACCAGGTACGTGAGGAAACCTGAATTCGACATTAAACAGAAGGTCAGATTTTTGTTATGAACAAGTCATTGCTAATGATACATATCTATGGTGGGTGGGGATTCATCACAATAAGGTACAGTTTGTTCTATCAGGTAGATGCATTGAAGCAATTAGCTTCACACAATTTTCTTCCCAATTCCAACCTCTTTTTTTCTACAGTTAAAAAAAAATCATATGCAGAGTATCTACCCCTTTAACAATAAAGTTCCGTGATTATGCAGCTCAAAATTCTAAAATCATTTTACAGGTTAATATCTTGAAAAGTCAAGACTTCAGACATCAAATGAGACCATTGCCAAGCTGCCATACACAACCAATAGCTTGAACTTCTGGCAATGTTGCTAACAAATGGGAGGAAGACAAATGGAGCCTACAGTAATGGCGACGATGACTTGGCTGGACTTAAAAAGACATCCACCAATGCGTGCCGTAGGACCCAAACAGCACTCAAATTCTGTCACCAGCCAATTATTGTTGGTAAATATCCCTTCAAAAACTAGACAAGATTGACGAATTTACCCCGCTGAAGTTGGAGAGATCATAGTGCCTTCGGTAATGAGAAATCCGCCAGGAGTGGACCTCTGGGTGTAGTACTCTGTCAACGCCGCCGTCGGAATCCCATTCAACGCCCTGCATCTCGTCATCGGAGCAAGCACCACCCTGTCGCAACCACATAACCTTGTAAAAGGACAATCCAGTAATAAAACCAAATCATTGCAAAGATGGAAATCTCGGACACTGTCCAAGCTCCGAGGAAAAGCTCACGACTTTTATGTTTGAAAACGCTACTAAAAACCAAATAGAGATCCAAATCTACTATGAGCTTGAAACAGAAATAGGAAGAAATAACTTGATGAAGTAAATTTACCTGTGAGAGAGGCTGAACTTGCCCATCTGGTAAGGAGAGAAAAGTGTTGTCCCTTCTCTTGTTTCAGCCATTGTTGATTACCAGAACTGAAGCTAAACTGCTGATGCGATGATCGAACAGTGAGGAGATGGAGATATAACCAGGGCACAAAAGCAGACGTGGGTTACAGAGGTCTTGCAGGAAAGTTTATAGAAGGTGAGTGAGCAGCCAAGTTTGGACTTTGTGGTCGGTACAAAATTTGATCACATTCTTTAGTGACTTTTCAATGGACAAGATTCCTCTAGGAAAGTAGGACAATCTGAACGGGGAGGATTACATTACATGCTCTTAGTCGATCATCAAAATGGAAAACATGTGGAAATTGAGCACAATAATCACGCGCTCAAATCAGAGACAGTCTTGACCAGGGAAGAGACGTTGGACAAGAGTGACCCCAAAATTTTTGAGTGCTGTCAGATATTTTCCTGTTCTCAGCTGCGTAACATATGAAGATCTAATCTAATCTTAAATTTGCTCTGATCTTCTAAGGTTGTCGAAAAGTAATAGCTCAGCACATTAAATTAACTTCCATGGAAAAGAGTGATCAACGTCCATGTGATGATGGCGGACGAGTAACGATTGGGCCGAAACACGCTTTCCCCAAGAGCTGCAGGAAAGTTAATCATACATTATCTCCTAATTTATTTTAATGAAATATCTTACCTTCGATTAGTATTGAATGGAAAAACTAATTGAATCAGATTTTAAGTAATCTTATGACAAATCACAATTCTAATGTTTATGTTGTGATGGAGATACATTAAAATAGGCATTCTTGTTGGCTCCAAACGTGAATCAATTGCATAACGTAATGTTTCTTTTTAGATCAACAACATCTAATGGTTATGCAAAAAGATTGACAAACAAATTTTTTTTAGTACTTACGGCTGCTTGCTAAAACTCCCAAGTAATGGGTGTCCAAGAAGAAGTAGCTAGCAAACAGACGGCAAAGGGGTTGGTGTTTATACCCCACAGGGTCTGAGTCTCGATATCGAGCAATGATGTTAAGCATAAACTTGAGTGGTCCCTGTTCTAAACAGAGGAAAAGAGAACACTCCTTTCTCAATCTCATCATTCTACATTATAAGGATAAAAGGGAATAATGCACACTGGGTGGAAAAGTAACGCTTCAGCATGAAAAAGGTAAATAATTAAATAAGCTAGGAAAAGAAAAAGGGAAACGAGATAAAAACAGAGACCTTCTTGTACATGCTACATAGCAATGCAAGCAACCTGCCTTGGTTGCTGCGAAACACAAGTAAAGGAAGTTGCTGCTTGCAGAGACAAGTAAGTCAAAAACGCAAAAAACTTACCACAACACAAGCTACCGATGTCATTTTCTTTTTGTTAGAACTAAGTAACAATGACATAAAATTATTAACAATAAATGATGCCTATCACCAAACAAGAGGATTTGATTATATAACGAAGAAGACTAGAAGTGAGTATAAAAAGATTTTCTCCGGATAAAAACAGAAGGGAAAGAGTCCAATGATCTTTCTTTTTCTTTCTTGTTTCTTTCTCTGTTGCCTCTCAGCCTCTGTTCCTGCTTCTGTATTGGGAAAATGATTTAAACTCTGAGGTGGTGTACCCAAATGGGAATTTAAGCAGAACATAAAAAAGACAACACCCACAAGCCAACAACAATAACAACATCGACGAATACGAGGAGAAAAGCTCTCCTTTTTCCTTTCCTCATTGTTTCGTGTCCTGTTTCAGTTTTTCCTTTTGACTTCCCTTTCTCTTTCATCTTATTACAATGATCTAATTAACTTTCCATAATCTAATTAATACCCTATTTAATTTACTTTGTTCGTAACCTCCCTCCCTCTTTCTGCTTTGCGTGCCAAGAAGAAAGGCCCGAGCTTTCTTTGTTATGGCCGCCTGAAACGCAACTTTCTGTCTCTTTTCTATCTCTCTGTTTCTTTCAATTTATAGCTTCGTCAAGGTGAGTTTTTCTTTTCCTGATTCTGTGCAATTATCCTTTTATGTCCCATTTAATCAGTGATTCGTTGTTCTTCCATTTTTGTTTCGTGTTAAGCTCGAAGTTTTTCTTTTTTCATTGTCAAAACATTTCTATCAGAACCTGAGATTTTCTTGGTTGTGTTTGACACGCATTCTCTTACTTATATGCTTGGTTACCTGGCTCCTTAAAATCAACGTTTTTTGTACAACATGTAAATTTGCTCTTTTTCGTATTTGTTTTCTTAACTTCTTCTTATTAGAGCTTTTGCACGACTGACGAAGTTTGATGGAAGGAAGCTATAACGGTAGAACAGCTCAGATATGAGCATTATATTTAGTCTGATGAGAAAAAGTTGAATCTTTGGAAGAAAACTTTGAATTGGGGTTTTGATATTTAAGGATTTGGTTTCATGCTTATTGTTGGGATCTACAGAAACATTAAACCTTTTGTCAAATTATAACTTTTTGCTATATTATGTCTTCTTGTTTTATGGTGGCAAAATCTTTCAATTTTTGTGTGTTTACTTTCTTTTCTCAACTGGGGTGTTAGATTTCACATAAGATGAAGAATTTAGCGTGTGAAATCCTTGGCTTATTTATTACATGATTCAGCTGTAGAGGAGCTTTCCAAGGATGGCCAATACTGAGGAGACCAGTATCCCTAGTTGGAGTGCTCAACTTTTCATGGAGACTACAGAAGATGTTGCAAGAGCTGTTGCTGCAGTCGCTGCTGGTGCAACTGCTCCTCAATCACCACGGCCCTCTGTAGTATTCTCGCCGAACGATGATCATGGTGATAGCCACTTTCAGAAATTGCAGCGTCAACTTACAAGAGTGTTAAAAGGTTTTTCTTCCCCTCCTCTTGAAGTGAAAAGTGAAGCTTACAATCCAGAAGTTCTAACTAGCCAGAAGCGTCAATGGGCAAGCTTTCAATTACAGTACTTGGTAGGTAAAGTGAATTAGTTTCATACGAAAGCAATAGTTGTGCGTGTAGGGATGATTTCTAAAAGCACTCCATTGTGGAGCTTTTTCTTTTCAAAATTTCCTTTGCCCTATCCTATTTTGATTATTATTTAGTGCTTGATTTCCATGTAAATTTGAATTCTTTGCTTAGTTGATAGATTGTAGCTCCTAGATTTTTGGGAAGCTAGCAATTTGTGTCGCTGCAGTAATTTCCTGTTTTCCTGGGGTGGTTGTGTTCATTTTCTTTGCATTGGATAATGTTGCAGCTTCAAATCCTAGTGTTTTCATAATATCAATGTTATTTGAGTGTTCAGGACAACAAGTCTCTAAAGGAACCGTCAAAGCTTTTTGAGAGCATGGTAGTTGTTGGACTTCATCCTAATTGTGATCTTCAGGCGTTTCAAAGGCAATATGTAGGTAAAAAGTCTGAGGGTTCTGGAAGATTGCAAAGTGCATTTGCTTGTCAGAATCAGTCTCGCATAGAGCCCATCCTTGAGCCTCAGGTGAGGACCTTTAGTGCCAAATGTTCAAAATCCACTTGTCCCAGTATTAGTTTATCAAGCAGTGCTGATTCTTGGTTTAATTTTCAGGTTCTATTTGTTTACCCTCCAGGAAAAGAGCTACCTCTCAAATATAAGGATCTTTTATCATTTTGCTTCCCTGGAGGCCTAGAGGTTGGGTTTTCAGTTTTTGGTTCTTGTGTTTATTTTGCAACTTTTTATGTATTACTTTGATTGACGTACTCTCTTACGAGTAAGAAACATGCTTATTAAGATTCTTTTCCAGGTTCATGCTGTTGAGAGAACTCCTTCAATGAGTGAGATGAATGAAATTCTTCTAGGCCAGGTGCATCTCATTTTGATGTGAATACTTACAAGGACTTGATAGTTCTTTATTTACAGGGATCCACTAGGGACTGTTAACTCAAACACCTCTCACCCCCTTGAGAATTTGATTCCCTGATCTGGTAGCTGTTAAGTGGAGGTGGAGTGGGGTTACTACCACCAATCCCCTCGCATGAACCTCTCAAGGACACGTTTTTCAGCTTATAAGATTCCACCTAATATTTGTGACCTTTTCATGGATATATTTAAGTATGTATCCCTTTGCTATTGTATTGCTTAATCACAGAAATTAAATATTACATATGTGCTAAAATTTAGCTTTGAACTAAATTGGTTGGTTGGTAATTTTCTTCTCCAATTAGCCCTCATCTGGACTATAT
>JANKOE010000008.1:2980503-2992968 GCA_026284465.1 Erythroxylum citrifolium
CCACATTGATATTCTCGAATGGGCTAAGGTCTGAATCTCCTTTTATATGGAAATTTATTTATGCTTCTAGACAGTTATGGTTATCAATTGACTACTTTTTGAGTTTTTAAGTTTTGTTTTCTTTTTTTAGGCAAACAACCATGGATCACTACATATATTGTTTGAGTATTACCAGCTACACTGTCCTGTTAGGGGTTCAACGCTTAGATTTCAACCTCTGGAGCACCTTCATCCCTTAGAATATCATAGACCTGATGAGACAGTTCTGCACATTGCTGGCTCAACTATTGATTTGAGATCATGCAGTAGAAATTTGGAATTTGCAAAGGTTGGTATACTGGTGACTAGATAGAATCAAATGCTTCTTTAATGTGATCAGATGCTATGACTTTTCCCGTAGTGTGATACTCATTTCTTTATGCAGTGCTTATTATTTCTATCATACTTGTTGAAATTGTTCTCTTATGTAATGATTTTTGTTCGTTTATCAGGCCCATAATGCTCTCATGATTGAGGAGGAAACAATTTCATTGTCAACATGGGCTGTTGCATACATATGTGGAACCTTGCGACTCGAGCATGCATGCAGGTAGTGTTCTTGAAATTGTTTGCTATAAAGACTTAATATTTGGTCCCAATTTGAATACATTATGAATTCTTGACATGCCTGATCTTATTGTTTGATTATTAAGAATATTATTTGCTGCATAGATCTAAATTTGCCTACAAACTCATATACTCTCATTCTGAAGTCGAACTAGTTTGATTACTGATGACTGTGCAATGCAATTGAAAAATGATTAAATCTGGAACTCCTACCTTCCATCTGTTTTGCTTATCTTAGTTGACCAAAAACTGGTACTGTCTACCTCTATTTGGTGGATCATATGCTTAATACGCTTTTCTTAGGTGTGTATGTTGATTTAAGCATCATTACATTAACCTGGGTGCTAATTTTCTGTGCTTGTAGGTGTTAACATTATTTGCAGGAGCACTTTTGGAGAAACAAATTGTGGTTGTTTGCTCAAATTTGGTATGTTTTCATTGTGCATAAAGTGTAATCCTAATGGTTGTCCATTGGCTTTTGAAGTTATCACAAATCTTTTACGAGTAATTTGACTGCATGTATGGAGCAGAAAAGTTCTCTTTGATAATATTCTGCACCTATTAGCTGCTTGAGTTGGTCATATTTGTTGTTTCATGATATTTTAACATGTATTTGACCTTGCCACCTAGAGCCATTGATTTTCAATGTGAGACCATCTTTGTTGGGTTTAGTGTTATCTATTACCAGCGCATTCTGTCTGCCTGAGCAAACCCTTTTTGAATCTTTATGTGTATTTACTAGCATAATTAACTTCTTTATTTGATTCCTTTTTAATTCTTCGTCACACAGGGCATTTTATCTGCTTTAGTTTTATCGATGATTCCACTAATTCGTCCCTATCAATGGCAAAGCCTCCTAATGCCGGTATGGATTTTTCTAGCCTATGCTTCTTATTGATTTTTTTTCTTCTCTTACTGTTCTCTGACTAAATTGGTTTTGGTATTTTATTTTTAGATCTTGCCAGATGACATGCTTGACTTTTTGGATGCACCTGTTCCTTACATAGTGAGTATCTAGTTTCAGTTCTGTATGTATTCATCATTCTCAAGTACTGCTGTTCAATTGGCCCCCGGGGTGTCTTCAAACCAGGAGGAGGAAAGATATGAATCATTGGACATTAGATATGCCATACTTTCATATTTTTCCTATTGATATAACATGACTTGCTTTATTTACCAACAAAATTGTGTGCCTTTAGGTGGGTGTAAAGAACAAAACAAGTGTGGTGCAGTCAAAGTTAACTAACGTTATTATGGTTGATGCTGACAAGAATCAGGTTCGCTTTTTTAGTTTGGATGTGTAGTTTTTGTTTCAATTGTATGTATCAGTTAAACCAAATTACTATATAATTCTTTCTACTTTGTATTTCTCCCTCACTTTTCCCCCTTCCCTTCAACTGGGAGTCATTTTCTTGTACTACAAAATTGCTGATGACTTCCCCCATGTATGACATGGAATTTTATCTCAGAATTGTAATTAAATTAAGAAGGAAAATTCTTAGTTGTGTGAAATTCTTACATCAATTGCCAACTTCTTTCTCGTTGGAAGTTGTGTCTTCATTTCTCTTAGGGCTTTGTGCTTGATCTATCGTCTTGAATATCTTCATGTGACTTCTTATTTTTTATCTAGCTATATTATCACTTCATCTGGTTCCCTTATTCTGCAGAACACTCACTTGACTTTATGCGATATTTCTTGTTGCATGATATGGTAGGTAAGAGCACCAAGTATTCCACTATTGCCAAAACACAAGGAGTTGTTTTCATGTTTAAGTCCTTATCACTCAAAGCTAGTCGGAGAAAGTTATTTGGCAAAGAAAAGACCAATATATGAGTGCACAGACGCACAGGTTTGCATCCACTTGATATTTTCTCTTTCTTTTACAATGGCTGCTCTTCTTTGATGTGGATTTTCTATCGTTGAATGTATTATGATTAACTCCTTACAAATTAAGGTTAGTGATCCAATTGAAAAATGCGTTGAAGTTCAGAAAACAAATTTGATATTTACTCTAATTTTATGATGATTTTCTCAAAAAAAAATGGTATCTGTTCCTAGCTATAGTTGTTCTACAATTCTGTGATGAACGGTTAAATTGGTATCATTTGGCATGTTGACACAAGAAACATTCTGTTAGTGCCAGGACTACATTTGCTGTATTACATAGACATATTGATTATGGTTGATGTGGAGTGTCATCTGCAATGATGGTGTATGGACCTCTTACCTTCATGAACTTTTTCACATTTACACTTTAAAACAAATTTCCTAAGTGCTAAGTAACTATACTTTAACAATTTATCCAGTTAAGATTATGAAAGGCGATTATAATTAGTACTAGGATCTAACTGGCTAATTGTGTCTTGAAAACTCTAAATTGTTTATATTTATTCTTAGAAATGCTAATTCCTTTGACTTTGTGATTATTCTCGAATTTTGTTCATATTCATCTTTTGTAATCATGCAACTGTGTTGCATTGTAACTGCTCTTCCAGCTTCTTCTATCATGCCTTCCATGTCCATTACTTGGGAGTTGAGAATGGCATTTTTGACAAAACTTTTTACTATTTGCTTGAATATATATTTGGTGTCAGTATGTCTCTCACATGTATAACAATTTCAGGTTCAAGCCGCCAAGGGTTTTCTAGAAGTGTTGAGATGCTACTTGGATTCCCTTTGCTCCAACCTACGGTCACACACAATCACAAATGTACAATCCAATAATGATAAGGTCTGCTTTTTCCTTAACTGGTCTTTATTTTTTTCTCGTGTTGTATCCTGCATATCTGCCAAAGAGAAGTCCTTTGTTGCCAATTTACAGGTTTTCGCATAAGAAGCAGATTTACCCGCTACATTTAGTAGTTAAATATCATCCTTGGTATACATCAGATATGAAAATGAGCTTAAGAAAATAATGTTCATGAATGATCCATTCGTGCTGAAATGACGCTGAACAGAATACAGAAGTTAGGAAATTTGCTTACAAGCACCTGATGGTCATAGGAGGTTATCGACAAATCATGCCCATAATGCATGTGGGGTGTCAGGTGGGGGCATGAGCAGTTTGCACTAGGCTGAAATAGTGTTTTGATGCACTGCACATGGGCTGGCTACATGTCTCGAGTCATGTTGTCATAAGAGTACATCTTAATTGTGGGAACATGCATCTCAACACTAACTGCAGTGCTAGATCGTGTGACGTTTCCTTCTTGTTAGATGAACAAAGATTTACTGTTAAACAATTTTTAATAGCATCAAGAAGTCACAAAAACTGTCTTCTTTTCCCTTTATTTTTAGGTATCTTTGCTCTTAAAGGAGAGTTTCATAGACTCATTCCCTAGCCGTGACAGGCCATTTATGAAGGTGGGCTTCTGCTAACACTCTTGAGTCTTGACTTTGGTCCTGTAGTTGAATCATGTCAGGAATTGCAAATTGCGAAAATGCATTATTTTTGACTAAAACCATCAACTGAAAGCTGACTGGAATTTTCTTTCCCTTGTTCCAAAACAGTATTTCGTGGACACGCAGCTCTTCTCTGTACATACAGATCTTGTTCTTTCCTTCTTCCAGAAAGAGTGACACTATTGTTCGAAGATGATCACAATTAATATTAGTTTACCTTAAGAACAAGTTCAGTATACACAAAAATAGTTGGTCAAAGGCAAACAAGTATACCCTCTGGTATTAAATGGGACAAACCGGGCATGCCTGGTTCAAAACTGGGTCAAAAGGTTGGGTTTTGATTTGCTGCTGGTGGATATATAGGTGATATTGTTATAGAAAATGTAGATTATAATGCTTTTAATATGTTCGTCACAATTTTTTCAAAATGAAAGTTGCTTATCCAAGTTCAAACTTTTGAAACATCAGCTTTTATAAATGTTATTGTTTAATCCAAGCGATAGATTTATCTGTTCTGTATCGTCATAGTCCTGTTGAGGCTTCATACTGTAGCCTGAATCCTGGAATATTAAGTTTTACGAATCCACATTAAACATTCCCTACACATTCTGCTACTTGGTCTTTCACATTCCAAGCTGAGCTACTGATTTACCGTTACAACTTTCTCCAGTGGTTTGAAACTCAATTAACATTGGAGCAGTGAACTGTTATAGAGCTTCCATGTGCCAACACTAGCTAGATGAGGAACTTTCTACCCCTGCAATTTGTGTTAGTGGCCAGAAGAAAAAGATGTATATCGGATCAAGAGTCGAATGAGAGTCGGTCAAGTCCTGTCTATGGTGACGGATCTGTGTTTGTTGGTGTACTCGATGGTACTGCTCTAATGGGCTCACCAAAATGTTGGTGGAAGTTGTAGTCCAAAAGTTCGACAAACTGATTCGGTTTCCTAACATGGAGCATTCTAAGCCACACAAAGGCAAGTCTTCACCTACTTCGGTGACCACATTTATGGGAAGTAGAAGAGAGAAGCAAATGAATCTGAAGTGAGGTGGGGTTTGCAATTAAGTTATTGCCCTAATGCTTCATGCGCCTGTTTAAACAATCTCTGTAATCCTGGAGATTTTCCAGTGAGGGTAAGAAGTGTCAAAACCAATAAATCACCCTTTAGTCTTTCTTATGATTACATCTACCGTGGCTAGTGGCAAAAGAAAGTGAGAGGCAAATGGTATCTCAATAGCCCGTTAAAGTTGATACGCGTAGGTTTTTTGTTTGTTTCCTTCATCCTGGAGTGAAGGGAAATAATGCAAAGAAGCTTGCTAAATGGGAAATTCTGAAAAGGGAATTTAAAGAAGAAACGCACCTGACGAGGATGTTCTGTGAAGTGGGGCATTGGCACTGGAAAAAGGGAGTTTGCATGTGTTGTGAATCTGTCAGGAGATGCATTACTTTGTACAGCTCCTGCCACTGCCAAACTTGCAATATAAAGGAATGGTCCCAACCTGAGAAGTAAATGCAACCCAACAACATCAAATGCCCACCAAAACTTCTTTTCTTAGTTCTTACTCCTATGCTATGCATGCCAAAACACGGTTTCGTGGATACATGCATATGATAAACTATGGTTCTTAATGATTTTATGGAGTATTGAAACAGAAACATAAATAAGATAACTATCATCCTCACTGTAACTGAACAATTTTGAAGTATTCTTTTTCTGATACATCATCTGAACTGCGAGCTTTTGCATTTGATTTGTCTCTGTTTCCCCACTTCTTAAGTGAACATAGATGGATTCTTTTCCCCAAATCCAATTAAACATCACCAAATGAAGAAGAACATGAACGATGCACACTAATGGCCAACAGACTCAGATAACTACTCAGAACTTGGCATGTGTTTAAAGATGGATAAGCTAATACTGTTGAACTTTCTTTTTCTTTTTTTGTCCGTCAGATAGAGCTAATGAATTTCAACTCAAATTCTAAGTGGCAATTATTTTAATGGTTTATGTTTGAGCTCTTAAGCGATAGAATGCAAAAATAGAAAAGCCTGAGGCATCTTACAGGAGCATGGTCTAGTATTTCTCAAAAAGAAAAGGGGAGAAGACAAGATAGTAAAGTTTTAATGAAAAGGAAAAGAACCGAAGGGTTTCACTCGATAGTTCAAGTTTTTTCCTAAAAGAAGCCAAAAAAAAAAAGCATGACGCTTGTAGATACCAAAACGTGAAATTTTTATTTTATAAATACACGGAAAAGGTCTAGTAGTGAGTGGTGGTGGGTACCAGGAGAAAGGGGTCTGAGTTAATGGAACAGACGAAAGTAAGAGCGTTCGTCGCAGTAAAAGCCAAACCGTACAATGTTCATTAGCACACAGCGGCAGGCACAGGCCAAAGCATTGGTTTCAGATAGATAGATATACCAGCCAGTCAGTAAGTACTATCTACCTCTCACACAAATCACACACAATCTCATAAATATATTCGTCGGAGAGAAGGAAATATTAAATCTTTACTCTATCTGTGCCGTTTAAATAGGTAAATGCATACTCTTTAGTTTATGAGTTTCCGTAGAGTTGTCAGAGACAAGAGCTGCCACACAGGTTAAGCTCAGCTCTGCAGGCCACAGGAAATCAAAAAGAGAAAGAGAAACTTGCAGTGACTCATAATCTGATCAAAAAGAAAGAGATGGCCATGGCAGCTCTATAATCAGAACCATGAGTTCTGTTCATGTTCAGAAGATTCTGCAGGCCAATGGCCCCTAAAATAAATATACTTGACTCCATTAGTCTCCAAACCCCTCGTCTCACGAGTTGAGTCATTATTAAGAGCAACCTTTGCATGCTGGCTCTACTCTCAAAGCAGTTCTTGTCACTTCCCCATTCTCCTTCTTCGTCCATCATGATGAATGGAAGAAGCAGCTTTCCTTTCACTGCAAGTCAGTGGCAAGAGCTTGAACACCAAGCTCTAATCTTTAAGTATATGGTTTCTGGCATTCCTGTTCCTCCTGATCTCCTCATCACCGTGAAAAGAAGCTGCTCCGATTCTCCAGTAATGTCCTCAAGCGTCTTCACTCGTCAACCTCCACACAGTAACACCTCTCCTTGAATCATAATCAACATGCTTATTCAGTTTGCTATCAGAGTTTCTTTTATAACTTGTTATGTGGTCGGTTGGTTTTGTATGGTGTTTGCAGTTGGATGGAACTATTTTCAGATGGGTCTTGGGAGGAAAATTGACCCCGAACCGGGGAGATGCCGAAGAACAGATGGAAAGAAATGGAGGTGCTCAAAAGAAGCATACCCAGATTCCAAGTACTGTGAGAGGCACATGCACAGAGGCAAAAACCGTTCAAGAAAGCCTGTGGAAGTTGGTACACAAATAACCACAACCCACCCATCGACACCAACATCTATCTCATCAATAGTTAAGAACTCTTCTACATTACTATCCTCACCCTCTCATTCACTTTCATTACTGTCCTCAGAAATCCACCACCAAACCCACCCTCACTGCTCTGCCTATCACACACATCTCGGCCATCATTTTCTCTCTTCTCACACTGAACCTCCTGGGATTAGAATGTCACCTCATGACAAATCTTCCCACCTGATCCTGGATTCTGGTGGTCCCTGTTCTTTGGCTAATACTGATTACAGGTGGGTATAGAGAAGGACTGTGGCATTTATGGTTCCTTTTTTTTTGGTTCTGCGCGCATGTTTTATAGACTTCTGGTTTGTGTGTTTGATTTAATTAATCGTTTTTTTGGGTTGGAAAAGAAGAAGCAGGAATGCTTACGGGCTAAAAGAGGATGCTGATGAGCATGCTTTGCTCTCAGAACCTTCTGGTTCAATGAGAAACTTAACTGGTTCAACTTTGGATGACGCTTGGCAACTTACTCCCCTGACAATGAGCTCTTCCTCTTCATGTTATTCATCGAAACAGAGGAACCTGTCCAGCTACCAGAATGAGTGTTCCTATCTGCAGCTTCAAAGCTTGAGTGATCGTGACACCCCAAAACAAGAGAACCAGCACCAGCGTAACTATCTCAAGGGAAGTGACATAACATGTCAAGCACCTATGATCAACGAGAGAGAAGAACAGCAACAAAAGATTGTCCACCGTTTCTTCGACGAATGGCCACCTAAAAGCAAAAGCCCGTGGCTTGATTTTGACGATAAATCATCAATAACAAAAACCAGGCTATCGATCTCTATTCCCTCATCATCACATGAATTTCCCATTTCTAGTTCAAGAGTCTGCAAAGGTAATTAATTAGGTGAAATTAAACTTGTTTCTTGCTCTAATATTTTCATGCCTGCTAAAGAAACAGAATACTTCCACGGGCTAATAAGATTTTTCTTTTTCTGCAGATGCTTGAGTTTCCACTTTCCAGTGATGAGCTTCCTCTGCTTCAAGGCCAAAATTGTACTTAACTTGGTGGTGGCTGTTGTTTTTTGTTAGGCCAGGGAACTGCAAGGACCACCATGTGAATATTTTCAAAGTGTGTTTTGTTGCTTAATGGGGGATCAACTGCTGTGTGCTTTAGTTGTTATGCTCTTTCACCAAGTTCACTTGCATGACTGGGTCAAATCTGTTCTTTTTTGTTGCTTTCATACTGATTGATATGCAAGTAACTTGTGGGATTGCTCCTTTCTTACTTTCTGTTTCAGACACCTGCCTAAGCTGTTGGTTATTATTGATTGTTAGGGTGGGGACCTAAGGGCTCCAGGATTTGCTTATTTGTCACCTCGATGCACCAAATTCTAAGTTTGTCAGATGTACCCCACCCACTTGCTGCCATCTGACAGAAATTGATATGGGAATTGGAAGTTTGTAACATATATTTTCAAACAAAAAAAAAAAGGAACATATACCGAAGAGTTAACATGATCTCTAAATGACTATTTCTTATACTTAAAAGTGGAAACAGAAGGACACCAAGATACTTTGAAATTGTTTTCAAACCTCAAAACTCAGGAACATGGGTATTTGTCTATTTTGTAGGTTCTTTGGGATTCTTTTGCCATTACTGTATTCAAAAATGAATTCCCATACCTTCTTTGCTTTGTCTCTGTTTTCTTTTGCATCTCTCTATTATGCTCTGTTTCCCATTAAAATATCTGCCACTGTGGAGGACTATGCCTGTGTAAGTTGTTCCAGCTAGGGAATTAATGGAATTTAAAGTTACTAATACGATGGCAAGTTGCCAAATACCTTACAATGCTCGATCTCCAGTAAAAAGCCCACGTAAATGGCTATACAATGAGGGTTCATCGCGGTTTGAATAAGCATTAACAACTTATATTGACATTAAAGGTTTATATACGAAGAAATAAACACAGAATAATACTTTTCTGGAGAGTTTTTGTGCATTTTGTCTATATCTAGAGTCTAGTTTTCGTCTCTGAACCTGTGGCATCAAATAAGAGGCACTTGGGTCACTAAAAACGAGTCAGCCAACAAGCCAGTCTGATCAGGTAAAGTCCAAATGCAAAAACAGAGCACTAGTCTCTGTATCAAGATCCTGAAACCTTCTGGCGAGAGCTTGAGCGTGGATCTGGAGTTTCCTGCTTTGTTTAGTAAAGAAGCTAAGAGCATTGAAGACTTGACTTGGAAAAGGACACTGAGTCATACTGAATCAAATAGCCAGTGGAAAAAGCAGAAAACACAACTGTACAGAAAGCAGAAAACACAACTGTACACTTTCTGATCTTCTCAACCCCTTCCCATATCCTGAAATCTGACTCTGTTCTGACTTGTGTCAGGCATCCACCAAAGGAAAAAGCCTTGTTTCTGACAGTTATCACCCCACGTTTTGAACAAAAGTCGAGAATATGAACAGTAAAAAGACAGGTGAACAGCACTTTTTCTCACTTGCATTCTCAAGCCTCCAAACAGTTGTGGACTCAATGATCTCAAGGAGGTCACATGGCCCAGAGTTGTTTCAGTGACAAGAATTCAAGAAGGAAACCAGTAATGGGCATTCTGGTTGCTTAAGATTCTGGAAACATCAAGAGAGGCAAGAGGTATAAGAAAGAAGGTTCAGACAAGACATGAGTAATTCAACAGAAACAACATTTTCAATATTGTTTCTATATTAACATGTAACATGAGACTGAGGTTGTCCATTAAGCAAATACCTTCTCCGGTTCGTCCAATAGTATCTTGCATATGAAACGACTGACGTTTAATCTTTAATGGCTCATTATCATAGTCAGATTCAGTTTTCTTCTATCTGGCACTAGAAAACTTCAAGCTTTGGATAATATTTTCTAGAGAAATGCTACAAGACCAAACTTATAAATAACTTTTTTTTTAAGAAAAAATATTTATTTAATGAGGCGAAACAATATCACATTTTAGAGTGTCTAACAAAAAAATAGGTGGCATGTCCCAACTAAGCCTATTGGGTTATCTAGTAATTGATTTAGATAACAAATGGGCTACTATAATTTCATGCCTCAAAATCCATTTTAACGTAAAGAATTGAAAAATACATGTTATTAATTTGCATTCTTTCAGTATCATTCCCAACTCATTGATACCAGTTCTTGATCCATGGAACCTCTGAACCAATTGAAGATAATCTGTTTCCGCCTCAACTGACAAGAAGCCAGATTGTATCAACTAAAATAAAGCTTCTTTGAATGCGATAGCTTTAGCAATAAGAGGATTATAATTTGATATAGAAAACTTGAGAGACATTTAACAAACCGACCTCTCTCTCCTTTTATTACTAAATCATATGACATAGTCCCCTGATCATATTGAATTGCAGAATCAAAATTGCACTTCACAGCTCCAACATCGGGGTCTGACCAATAGACAACAGGTCCATTAGCACTTATTGTTGGACTAGAGTTTCTAGTTTTAGATTGGGTATGTTGCCACTCTTCAAGAAATCTGGTTGAAGAGGCAACACTAACTCTAAAATCTAATCTTTTATTTTGCCATATTAAAGAATTTCGAGCATTCCACAAATGCCACACAAGTACACAAGCCCGACTCAACACATCTATCTGGCCAATCAAAAGATCCTACAAAAAGGTATTAAAATTTGGAGCAACATGATATAAATTGAATAAAGCCTAACATGCACGAGGTTGATCACATTCTAGCAATGCATGAGAAATTGTTTCAGCCTCATCACAATAAGGACAATTTTTCTCAATTGTCATTCCTCTCCTTTTTAATGCTTCTCTTATCAGAATAATCCCTCTACAATAACTAAAAGATGCATTTACACTAAAACTCCATTCCTTTTTTTTTAACGAGAAATGGTAATAACTATTATTGGCTTTCAAGCTGAATAGAGTCAGAAATACACATAGGCAGTCGTGGGAACCAAACCACCTTGTCCGTCGAGATGATAACAGCTTTAGCAAGCCTATCAGTTATTCCATTCGCAGACTGTCTAACAAAGACTAATAGCACATCTCTTAACTCAGCGAGAAGGGATTTAAAGTCTGAAACTAGCAGTCCGAAAGCAGAATCATTCATATAGTTAGGTTCAAAAATAGCCGAACACAAGATTGGGCATCTGACTCCATAACAGCAGACGACCATCCGACATCCTTAATCCAACTCAAGGCTTCTCGAATTGCCATAACCGCGACAGTTTTTGCATTAAAGTTACCAGGGACAACTACCTACATAGTGCTAACAAAAGATCTAAGTAAATCACGCATGACAATACCCGAGCCAACAAAAAGACCATCAAAAAGAGCTCCATCAACATTCAATTTTAGAAGGTTGTGAGCTGGTTTAGACCATTTTTCCTGGGTCAAAGAAACAGCAGAAGCAGAGTGGGACTCATTAGCTTGTAGCCAACTATGGAGGACGCACGTTTAGCTACCTGCAGTGGGGTCATTCTTTTGTCTTTCCAAAACGACGCATTTCGGGCTTTCCATATCGCCCATAAAGTCACCACCATAATCTGCAAGTCAGATCCATGGAGCACATCTAGCATACTCTCAAACCAGTCACAAAACCTCACACATTGGCTGAAGTGAAACCCAACTGCGGATGACAGCCAACAAGCCCTTGCAAATTCACAGTACACTAGTACATGAAGTTCATCTTCCTCACAATAGTGGCAAAAGGGGCAGACGCCGTCAACTTGGAGATTATGACGTTCAAGCAAGGTCACACATGGAATGACAGCATTCAAAGCCCTCCAAACAAAATTAAGGCATTTAGGTGGGACATGCAATGACCAAACCTTCCTCCACATACGTATTTGTACTTGTTATTGCGGGTGTGGCTAGATAAAAAGCAAGTGGTGCTAAGCACTTTGGACTATAAACAAGCCTTTGTTATCAAATCTCCATGCCAATCATCCTCTTTCCTAGTTCGGCTTAGAGGGATTGATAATATGGCAGCTGTTGGACCCCGAACTTTTGATGAAAATTAGAAATATTAAAATGAATTTAAATGAGAAAGAAATTGGTGAGAAAAT
>JANKOE010000008.1:3070494-3085752 GCA_026284465.1 Erythroxylum citrifolium
TAAACCTCTCATGCAGCCACGGACAAGACGGGGCGCAAGCTCCATATCGCTGAATGACTCCATAAACTCCTCGTCCACGGGAGTAATGACCTTCTCAGCAACGCGAAGGGACACATCGAGATCAGCGATCGATGCGGTTTTTGCCAGGCTAATGGTGGATTCCCACTGGCCTTTGCCTCTCTTCCCCGTGCCTCCCTTCCTTTTATCTTTCTCCGCCTGACCCGATGGGCCGGACGGGAGGTCACTAAGTCGAACGAGCTTTCTCCTTTTAAGAGGTGGCACCACCTCCTCTCTCTCTTCCTCTCCCTCATCTGCTAGGCCTGCATCCGCTGGCACAGGCACAATTGGCAATGACGGCGGCGAGGCAGGAAGGTCTTCGATAGGTGGAGGGGCCGACAATGTTGCAGAAGGTCTTGATTCCACCGGAGGAGCAGAACTTTCACCAGCCTCCATCTCTTTCCTCTTTTTCTTTTCAGCGGCCTGCTTTTTGGATTTAGGGGGAACGGCAGGCCCGACGTAATTTTGTATCCTCACCATGGTTGCACAGCAATAAAGCAGGTTAGAAAGGGAAATCAATAATCGAAAAAATGGCAAATAATTCAACCGCGAGGGGTCAACCAGGCGGGGAGGCCTCTTCTCCTAGCCCGCTGATTCACGGCGGGGGGACGAGCAAAAAGGAGTTGGCCGAGGCCCCCCCGAAATAGCCCTGGACGAGCCGAGCGAAATCATAGTGGCCGAGCTCCTTTATGCGCCCGATCACCTCCCATTCGTCTCTACTAAGGGATATGATCGACGCGTCATTCTATTGTTCGGTCAAAGGATACCTCCACGGCCGGGACTCGAAGGAGGACCCCGGTGGTTTCACAAAAAAGTACTTATTTCTCCAAGAAGAAATTTTCGAAGCTGTCCCGGCCGGGCGATACTTGGCGTCTTTATATTGCAGAGAAGGGATCCCGGCACCAGAGCTCGGGCTCTGGCTTAACCTTAAAAAGTGGCGCAAAATGCCAACAGAGGGCGAATGGCCAAATTGATGGCATAGTAACGCAAGACTGTTAACAAACCTCTAGCTATTTGGAGGAATTTGGCTCGGCATCAGCTGATAGACTGTGCATATCTCGTCGACAACTGGGGCATATGGAAGCCTCATGCCGCCGACCGAGAAAAAGCTATCAGAAACGGCGAAATACCCACTCAAGTTGCTGTGGATTCACTCGTTCCCCAAGGCCAATCTGGGTCCCCAAGACAAGGGGATGCTATATCTAATTATCGACCGATTCAACTCCTGAATGGTCATCGTGGATTCATTTCTTGGCGGCGACTCCACGACCAACCCATCCTTTCTCTCCCTTGTCGATATTTCTTCCACACCTTCCACCATACTTCTGGAAGTCGAACAACGGTTGAAGGAAATTTCCGGGAACTGAGAGGAAGAAAGAACAGATGAAAACAGAGCGTGAGCAAGTACAAAACAGACGTGAAGAAAACCAAGCAGTTTGTCAATCCTGAGCACTTATAAAGGAACACCCGAGCCATCCAATAGAAATACGACGCGTGTAGAAGATCCGAGCTATGCCTGGACACACGGCATAATCTGAGCCAAGGAAATTAGGGTTGTTCGAAATTCGGAGAGGCGCGACGATTGAAAAGACAGCTGGGACAGCTGCACAACGGTTACAAGGACGATACGTTTCAGATTCTGAAAAAATGTTAAAGAGCACGCGCCGTCAATAATAAATGCCCTACACGCTCACTAACTGTGACTTCTCGATCCTTGTGGTGCGCACTATCGAGTAATAAGTGCCGATGCTGACCGATTAGGACACTCAGCTACTTGGTTAAATCCATTACGAGTCGTCCCACACGCAGGCTACATCTTCCTGTCCGACCGATCGCCCCAATTACGAGTCGTCCTATGTACGGGCTACAAGACCTCTACCTACTCCTCCGACCCTTCTCTTCGCTCAGACTCGAGGAGTAGGGAGCTTATGGTCGGGTCGGTCGTATTGGGCCCGAACTCGGTCTCAACGACCCGAGTGCCAATCGGTCCATTCGTCAAAAATGTCAAGCCCAAGCCTGATTCATATTCACCATAGCCCATTAGCAGGAGAAAACGTTCCATGCAGAGGTGAGAGTCTACGTAAAAACCTAACCCTAGCGTCCCACGCATGTATAAGGTATGATCTCATTATGATAGAGGTACGCAATTATAACCTAGTTTTCTCTGCATTCAGCAGCCTCTCCTTCACCAAAAGACTAACTTGAGCGTCAGAGGGGCTAATCGGGTCACAATCTCCGACGTGCCTTCTTTGTTTTGCAGGGATCTCAGCGTCGAGGCCAATACAAAAAGCAATCCACACATGGATCCAAACGGCAACGTTCCGTTCAGTCAGAATCCGGCTGAACCAACAGTAATACAACAATCCTATTTCAAACAGTAGTTAAGATAGACAAGATTATACCATCAGGGAGCAAACTGAAGTACAAACAAACCAGGCGAGCCATCACCTTGTAGGAACTGCCTCCATGACTTGAGCTGCTGGTACTGGCCCAACATAACGAAGATGGACTTCTTGAGGTAGAAGGTGATATTTGAAACTAGTAAAGAATCAAAACTCTAAAAACCCGACAAAACTGACAAGAATCTTAAGTTAAATCTGTTGATATAAGAAACTTTACCAATCCATGGATGTTCGTGTCCAAGTTCTTTAAATAACTACTGATCTTATCTCTATGTTTCATTCTTTCTACGAATTTCTTTTCCTTTTTCTTTTTCTTTATTCCAACTTGCACACGTGAGAATTAGGTGTGTAGTTCATTTATATTCCTTTCCCATGTTGTTTTGGTTGACGAAGATTAGAGATGTTGACTGTTTGCTATTTGAGGAAGATGAACAGTCGTGGATTTGGTGCAAATCAATCATTAAAAAACCAAAGATGACTAAGTTAAAACATAGTTTATAGTAACATGCTTTCGGAGTGATGTATATCAAACATACTCATGTGGGACAATAAAACATCATATTACGTTGTAAGTTTGTAACCAAAATGTTAGATAATCCGTAAAAGTGCACAATAATTTTAGAGTTAGATGCTATGTCAAGTTGGCAAAAGGATTGGCCTGACGAATCTAAGCTAAAATCCAAATTTCAACTCTCTTAAGAGTTGCAAGAAGATCTAGACATTGTTCTTAGTGACAAATACTTAAAACTACATACAGAATGCATAACACTAGAATCAAGAGAAACAATCCTTTTAGCAGCTAGATCTCGGTCCCTGTTCCTTGGACATGCCGGACTCTTTTCTGGTGTCCAAATCAACAACCTCAGAATCTGATAGAAAAGGGAAAACCTCTACTTGTCCAGGTATTCTATTCGTGGGCACATTATCAATCTTACCATCCTTAATATTGTAAAACATCATCTTACAAAAACCTTCCAAGAATGTGGTATCAGCATTATAGAAACTTCTTGTACTCCAAAAGGATTCCTTTCTGTGTACGTCTTCGAGGCTTATTGACGGTCTTTTGTTCCATGCAGCTTCCCAGTTGCTCTTTTCCATAACCCACAATTCCATGCAACTATCTTTTCTATTTCTGATGAATCCAAGTTTGCCTTCGTACGGAACAAGCTCTTCAGATTCATGAGAATCGCTGTCTTCAGTAATGGCTTCAGGCAACGAAAAGATGGTGTGAGTTTCTTTGTTTGGATCAAACACCAATACATTGTTTTCCGTTGTAACCCAATGAAGAGAACCGCCAGCAGGTACTGGTGGTCGAAAAGCCAGGAACTCACCGTACTGTAGTTTAACATCTTCCAATTCTTTCCATGCCCATGTATCAGAATCGAAAACCTCACATCTCAGAAAATAATATGCTTCGTTATTTTTTAAAAATAAACGGGGAAACTTGTGCTCTGAAAATCTAACAATCTTGTAATGCAATGGGTTTGATCTCAGCACTATCATTCCGATATTCTCGGTGAAAAACCTTGTCTTGGGATTTGGAATCCTCTGCCATTGTTTAGTGCAAGGTTTGCATACGTAATATTCTGGTATCTTATGGTTAATCTTATCGTTGATCCCGAGCAAGAGTCCCAATCCTCCTGAAGCTGCAATCTTTGTGTGAGCAGATAGGAAATCAAGCGATGGGTTGTGACTAGAGGCATAACGAGATACGAAAGTGGAATAACAAGAATTTGAGGAGATAGTTTGTACAAAAAAACCAGATACAACACCCGTTCTTTGGAGTAGCAGATTCATGAAGGGGGTTTCATAGGTCATGCAATTGCATTCTTTAGACAGAAGTCGACATGTTCCTATGGTTTGTAAAGAACAACGTGAAAAAATCTCGTAAAGCATATCTACGGGAAGCGATTCACTACCACCGTCTTCCATTGAAATATTTCAAATACAAAACTATGATATTCAATGGAAGGATACGTTTTACAAAATTGTACAAGCATCTATTTATAGACTAAAGAAGATAATCCAAGTTTGATTGGGAATAAGACTCCAAAAAGAATTCAGGTTTAAGTTAGAGAGAGAATTTACTCATTTAGATTTGAGCTAGTTAGGACTCAAATATTTTAAATTTGAAATTAAATTTATAAACTTTTTAAAATCATATTTTTAAGGATATTCTTATAATAAAGTTATTATTATAATATAATATTAGATATATTTAAACTTTATATTAAACTCTTAAGGACAATGAATTAAATTTTTTATTTTTATTGAATAATTATTTAAAAATTTGAATTAAATGTGTAAAATTTTTAATATCAGAATTTTTTAGGATATTCTTGTAATGAGGTTATAAGTTATAATTAAAATATAATAACATAAAATAATAAGTTATTAAGATTTTAGTATTAAAAGATATTAGTAATAGATTTTCTTTCTGTAACTAGTTTTTTATTAGTAGCATTTACAAATAATATATGGTTGTAATCAGTTATTAAACATAATTAACAATTAATTATTCTTATAATTTTGTTTTTACTTTTATATACAAACTGCTTTTAATTTGCCTTTGTCGTACATCATCACGTTTTGCCATTAATTGGTCTAATTAATAAAAAATAATTGAGGTATAATTGCATAAATCGTGAGAGTCACTACCAAGTTTAATAAAGATTGAATTCATATATTTATGTTATGTTGTCATATACCCATTAGGATAAGGATTTATTATGATTCCTGTATCCATTAAAATTTGTTTCTGTTTTATTTTATTTTAAATTTTCTAATTAAGAAGGTTTTCTTGTTCAGCAAGAAAAAAAATAATTTAGTTTTAGAAAAGGATTTCAATCAATCCTTTTCCTAATTAGAAACGGATTTCAATCAATCCTTTTCCTAATTAGAAACGGATTTCAATCAATCCCTTGAATTTTAGGGAAAAAAAAAGAAGTCATTTTTTTTCTATTAATCTTAGTTTTACATTTGAGTTTGTATTTGATTCCGCCTCTAGTGTATGTATTTTATATGATTTCATAATTTATAGACTTGGTTATTTCATATGATTTCATAATTTATAATTTGTATGTTTAGGAGATATGTCATCGTATAATTTTTTTGTTGTTGATTTATTTATGACTTGTAACGATGATAATATTTATTAGTACATTTTTTTTTTTGTTCTCCTTATCAATTGGGCCAATCTTCTTAGGTTCGGCTCACCATTATTAAGGTTTAGCCTACCACCTTTAACATTCCTGTCTTAGTGTTTTGTACAAAACATTGCGTAAATTATTAGGTCAAATACTATCCTGAAAATTTTCGTTGTATGTTGTCAAATATTGAATAGTATGATTAGGGGTGTAAAATATTCGACTGTCTAAAATATACAATTTATGAATTATTATTTAATTACAATGGATTTTAAAATTAATAATTTTTTGATGAAATAAATTCTAATATTAACCTAATTATCAATTATGAATATAGAAAATTCCTAGTTATTAACTTTGATGTTATCTCAGTCTTAGTTATTCTTTGTCTTATCGTTCTCTCTTGGATTAGTTTTTCTTTTACATTACCCCACCTCTTAAAAATGTGAACTTTATTTCTATCCAAACTCCTAAATTTGTTTATTTTTTAGTATGTTATTTATCATCTGCATTCATACATAAATCCAATGTTTTGAAACCCGGACCGGGCATCTAATCGGAGGCTTTATTGATCACCGGTTTGACCGATTCGACCGGTTCAACCACTGGTCGAACCGGTGTGACATTATTATTATGCAATAACTATATTTAATTATATATAATATTAGTAATATTAAAAAAATACAAAAAAATACCAAATAATATAATAAATAAATAAATAATTCATTGAACCAGTAGGTGAATCGGTCAAACCAAACCGGTTCTCACTGATTCAATTAGGGACTGATTTTTAGAAATGAACTGGACTGGATAGCCGACTAGTCACCGGTTAAACCGGTCGAATCGGCTGGTCCGGTCTGGTTTTTAAAACAATGCATAAATCTTATTGATAAATACTTTATTTTAAAAAAATTCACGAGATAAATTAGGAAAAATACACCTAAAATGTTTATGATGATTATTGAGAGGAAGTCCGAGACGGTGTAAAAGTAATAAAATTTTGGCTATTACATCAAATTTTGTGATATTATAAAATAAATCATATTTTTATTAGTTTTTAAGAAACATGGAATTTTGTTAAATACTCATCATAAAAATATAATTTATTTTATAATCACACAAAATTATATTATTAAAAAAATTGTTGTGTATAATTAAAATTGTTAATGAAATCTTGTAATACAAAACGTAAAAGAAATTCTACAATTAAAAAAAAGAACTAGATTTGAAATTTGAAAGAACCTAACTGTTTATACATAAATTTGTTAAATGAATATTTTTAAATTCTTAAGAAAAATAAGTCAAATTAAATAGATAAGTGTAATTATTCTAAACACGAAAATGTCTTTAGCAGCTTCTAAAGTTTTCTTATTTTTACATCAACCTTTCTTTAAACTATTTATTATAAATCTCACGTGGGTTGGCGTAAGTGGTACATGCCTTCGTCGCTTAACTAAGTGGTTAGAGGTTAGAATCCCACCCTTGGGAATGTAGCAAGCTCCTGAGCCAGCTGTAGCCCTCCCATATTGGAGATGTTTCCGCAGCAAAGAGATTAGTCACTGATTCTGTCGGTGGATACCTGGGTGCATCAAAAGAATAAATCTCACGTGGGTCATGACTCATGAGGATAGGATTTGGTGGTTTGTCACGAGTCATAAAATTGAGGGAAAATGAGTCATGTATGGCGCATTTCTTTTAATTTTATGCTTTTATTGCATTAATTAATATGTCTATAAATTTGGAAAGAAGACGATGAATATTAAATATAAGTAAATTTTAATTTTGACTATTTGTGTGATTATAAAAATAAATTATAATTTTATATTACGCGAGTCAGTGTAAACTGAATTATTTATCGCATATTTTTTTAATTTTTCACATTTATTGTATTAATGAATATATCCATAAGTTTGGAAAGACGCATCAGTGAAATTGGAACATTTTGGAAATACATACTAGAGGGAATATTATGATAGTACCTTGAAGTAGAGTCCTACAAGTACAACATAGGAAATTAAGTCTCGTTAGTCCCAAAAAATTAAGAAATTGGAAGCAATATTAATATGCGTGGTAATGGACTAGATTATGGCTTTGCCCGTGACTCAGTTTGGCTCGAAGTCTTTTCTATGTGATTTGGCTTTGATACTCCGTGAAGCTTAGAAGACCTCATTGGCAGAGGCTTAATGAAAGCCTTAGAAATTGGGAACCCCTTTTGGGTCACAGAAGCTAATGGCGTGGCCATTGAAACAGCGGAAGTAGAAGCCATTTTCTCTCCTTACCTGACCTTTGGGTTCTGCTCGATCGACAACAGCGACTGTATGTGAAGTTCACTGATAATATGAGTTGATGGTACGGTTATGGATGGTTCTTGCGAGAGATAATGAGTGGTAAAGGATTGAGATATCAGGGGAACTTGTCGTCCTGATTTCTATCCTATGTGGCCGCTTCTCCACTAGGGAATTAGGGATAAGGTTATCTGACCGATAGGTCCAATCACCATCATGTTTCAGGTTTGGAACCAGAGATTTCGCATTGACTCCTATTTGGTCCTGCCTGCGGCTAATAGTAACAGTTGCTGTTTTCCCCTGGTTTGGACTTCAATATAAGGCTTATAAGTATCTGGACTTGGGTCTTCAGCCCAACTCCAATACGACATATCTGACTACCCCTTTTGACTACGAAAAGAATGACATGCACTCTCGTGAGCAGTAACGATGAGAATACCAAACCCCAAGTTTATGTGAAGATGAACTGATTCTGCCTATGGGGGGTCAGTTTTCTTCTTTGTTCTATAGGTAAAATGGTCGGATATACCCAGAAAGGACTTCTGCTCTATTGAAGGAGGTTTTGGTTGAAGTTAGTGATGATTCTAAGATCAACGATGCTATCAAATTATTGGAACAACAAAGTATTATGAAGGTGATAACGCCAGTTCAATATGATACCAGCCCCTGATTCTGGATAGAAGCAATAGATTTGCAGCGAAGGGTGATAATGGTGAGCCTAATGATAGTGAAAATAGTGAGCTTGAACGATATAGAACTGTCAACTGAAGATCATTGATGATGAAATAGTGAGCTTGAATGATATAGAACTGTCAACGGAAGATCATTGATGATGAGCTGCAACTAGCAATCGGTTTAGGCAAAATATAGAGATACGATGAGAACGAAGACGAATCAGAATAAGTTATTGATGAGATTCCTGTGGGGTAAAACGTAGAGGATGTTATCAAGCATTCTATCTTGGATTCAAGTTTATAAATGGCAAACAAATTTAAAAGGGCTGTTACCAAGAATTAGAAAAAAAGAGTCAGAACTGGATGGTCCATTTCTATGGCCATAAATGCAAAACAACCAGTTACTTTTATTGCCAAGCGACTGAAGGATAACGCAATAACCTTAAAAGCTATACGCCGGAGGATCTTGAGAGTTCCATAGTTGTTTTAGAATGTACATGAAAGGTCGTGTTCACAAATCCTAGCAGATATTTGAGCTATAATTTTCTAGTCATAGGTTACGAATAAAATGCTGACTTTAAAGGAATATAAAAATTAAAAGAGGTGCATAAATTTCTCATGATGCTGAAACAGTACAGGGAAATAGAACTTTTCTAAATAAGTTGAAATGAAGATCCTGTCATCCTGTAAAAATCAGAACAAACAGGAGTACAGTAATACAGTAATCCCATTTCAAACAGTAGTTAAGATATACACGGACGTTGATTCGTTCTCTGAACTTAATTCACCATGTAATTAATTTCCTGCTAAGCGTGGAACAATTCATATTTCAGTCAAGATTATACCATCAGGGAGCAAACTGAAGTACAAACAAACCAGGCGAGCCATCATCTTGTAGGAACTGCCATGACTTGGGCTGCTGGTATTGGTCCAACATAACGAAGATGGACTTCTTGAGGTAGAAGGTGATATTTGACACCTAGCTCTTCAAAAGTCTTTTTCAACTCTAACATGAGATCAGATCTTCGATTTCCCCTATCGCCGATATTCTGAAAGTTTATTGTGTGATTAACATATAGAGCCATTTTCATCTTGTTCACATTCTCAATTTCCTTAACTTGCAAGCTGTAGCTTGGTCGCCAGTGCTGAGGCTTGCTTTCCAAGTACCTGAAGGATTTAGAAAATTCAGAAGAAAGCAAAGCTTAAACAGAAAGTTCAATGGTTAAAAAGAGTATTCAGTTCTAACAGAGTGAGTTTATCTAATGCAAGACTATCAAAATAACGCAATGCATCCTACTCGTATAATCTTAAACTGAAATGGTTTATAAAACAGAGAGAAGACGTGACATACGCTTTTATTCTCCCTTTCAAAGCTCCAATTGTCTCCATAGAGGTGGAAACATCAACAGCAAATTCCACGGTATCGCTCATTTCAGGGCTCCTGTAAAAGTTGCTGATGGGTTTTGTAGCTAGAACTGAATTTGGGTAGAATATTTTCTCATTATCATATCTCAAAAAGACTGTGTTTAGAATGTTCATCTCTTCAACAACCATCTGCAATTTATCAAAGTCACCCATGTTAGAACATTGCTCGTAATGAAATAAGATATGTCTCTCAGTTAGGTGCTTGCCTGAACTCCATCAATTACGCAACGGTCTCCAACGTCAAATGGATGCATCACAAACACAAATATGATGGCTTCAAATATTGTCTTGGCAGTGTTACCAAACATGAATGCCACGAGTAAAAGTTGAGACGAAATGAAGACAAGCACCCGGGTAGTTAAAAATCCCATGAAGAGCAACCATACAATAATGATCACGACAAGCACAAATGCTGTAGCCAGCTTGTTCAACTCCTCAATGGCTGTTTTCGTGTCGTTTAATGAATGTGCAAGTGATTTACGTTCATTGTAAACATTGACCTGAGGCATAGAACCATTTCCTGAGAGTCATAAAATTTCAGCATAGAACTCAGTGATTGAAATAGTATCGACCAGGGTACACCGAGGTAATTCATAAGTTGAGAATGCAAAAGCTTAAAATTTGATTTAACTATAGATAAGAATTTGTTCAAAGATGTTTCTAGTAGTCTCTTCACAGAGAAGTTTGGAATATGCTTGTTAATATAGTGTATTCTTAATGATACCTGGTGATTCTATATAAATTTTAGCAATCATTCCAATGTGTATGGAAGACAAAAAAGAAGTTGACAAAACTGTGTTTTGATTTGTATGGGCTTGCTAAAACATTAATCAAAGGACTAACCAGCCATTTTTTTAAAGCTGCTCTTTTGATCTTTCCGTTTTCTGTTCCTTCAAATAGTGGAATCACATTGTCAACCTCCTCCTTTTTCATGAAGCGCAACAGATCTTCTTCATCAATGTATCTGGTTTAGTCATCCATACCGTAAATAAAGATAACTTGGGATTAACAAATAACAAATTACTCAAACAAGAAATAGAACTTTCATAAGGAAGACATTCTCACTTGCTACCAGGCTTTGCTACATTCTTGAAAATTTTATATGCAGCAGCTTTTGCTTCCCACTCACTGGTAATCTGCTTGTCCTTCAGCTCACCATCCTCATCATCGCTCTGTTCAAGGGTCCCAGAGAGAGTAGTTAACCCTGTACTGTGGATCACGTTAATCAATCCTTTCATGGTCCAAGCTGAGACCTTCCCATGCTTCATCTTCTTCAGCCTTTCCACATCAATCACCTCTTCTTTTTTATCTTGATTATGTTCTTTAAGATTTTTAAAACTCAGTCGACCTGGCGTCGCTGTATAGCTACCAACTTTTTCAGCCATCTCCATCACTGGAGGCCCAGAAAGAGCTATAAGAATGTACTGATGAAAGATTGATTCTTGAATTCTGTCAAAGAATCTGTTGACATGAAAAGAAGAGGCTAGTAATTTGACTGAGAGAGTTTTCAGCAGCCATATACCAGCCCCAATTAGACAAGCAGCAAGAGCTCTTGTAATGTAGTTTAGAACCTTTGTAGTATGCCTTGATCTCTTAACTCCTCGGTTAAACAGCAATCCCCATGCTAGAAGTATCAAACCTAACCACATACAAGCCTCAACACTCTTCTTCAACCCATATATAAAATACAAAACCTTTTTCTTAAGCAAAAAGTTCCTTTCAATCAAGAAGACCAAAACATTTATAAACCACTCCGTAACCAATCCACCACAGAAAATAACTAATACTAGCACACACCATTTCCACAACTCCAGACCCCAAAGCATGGTACTCTGCAATTTGTCAATAGTCAAGCTGGCAATTAACAACCCAATACTGCAAACAAATGCTGTGAACTCAACGACTGTGAACACTTTCCACTTCTTACCCCTTCTTTTGGTCACTTCAAGACTTGCAGTCTTGTAGACCTCGTCATCCTCATCCTCTGTCTCCAGTCCCGGCGACCCAATCAAAGGCGTCTTTGGAGTAATCGGAGCTGATCTCAGGTCTCCTTTAGGAGTAGTAGCGGTGACATTGTTACTTGGTGAAGCCACGTTAGGTGATCTACTGTAAGGTGAGCTTGAACTAGCCAACTGGGTCTTCTCTTCTTTAAAGGTTGCACCTTTTGGACATGGTGGCTCCACAAGTCTTGATTTGGGCTTGGAAAACTCAGAACGTAGAAGGGATTTTCGTCGGTTTAAAGACACGTTTTGTGGGATTCTTGGAGGCTTGCATGGGGTTGGATTTGGACTTGAACTTGAACCCGGCATTTCTGCAGAAGAAGGAGAAGTTGCAAATGAAGATGTCTGCACTATTAATCTAGGATTCCCAGCTTCTGTCAACTCAAGACTTGGACTTTCTGGAGAAGAACTCAACTGAGAATTCTTAGCGAAGCTGTAATCTTTAGGATCGTCATTTTGTTGGACGGTAAAGAAAGGTTCTTGGGCGCTTGCAATTTGGAGTACAACATCGTGTGCTCCTTTCTTGTCCGATATACCTTTGCCAGCATCCATAGATGCAGTCTTGTTTCAAAGGCAAACCACCAAAAACCTACAAGAATGAGCAAGGGAAACAAGTAAAGAACCAAAACTCTAAACACCCGACAAAACTGACAAGAATCTTTAATTTAAAGCTGTTGATATAAGAAACTTTACCAATCCATGGATGTTCGTGTCCAAGTTCTTTAAACAACTACTGATCTCACCTCTATCTTTCTACGAATTTCTTTTCCTTTTTCTTTTTCTTTATTCCAACTTGCACACATGAGAATTAGGTGTGTAGTTCTTTTATATTCCTTTCCCATGTTTTGGTTGACGGACATTAGAGATGTTGACTGTTTGCTATATGAGGAAGATGAACAGTCGCGGATTTGGTGCGAATCAATCATTAAAAAAACCAAAGATGGTTAAACTAACTAAAACCGACGGAAAAGAAAACATAGTTTATAGTAACATGCTTTGGAGTGATGTATATCAAGAAAAGAAAACATAATTTATAGTAACATGCTTTGGAGTGATGTATATCAAACATACTCATGTGGGACAATAAAAACATCATATTAGATAATCCTTAAAACTTAAAAGTGCGCAATAATTTGAGTTAGATGCTGTGTAAAGTTGGCAAAAGGGTTGGCCGGACGAATAGAATTAAGCTAAATTCCAAATTTCAACTCTCTCAAAGAGTTGCAAGAAGATCGAGACATTGTTCTTAGTGACATACTTAAAACTACAAGTTCATATAGAATGCATAACACTAGATCGAGAGAAACAATCCTTTTAGCAGCTAAACCACAGCGGTATCTAATTTCTTGCTGGGAGGACTCCTGGTCTTGGTCCCTGTCCCTTGGACATGAGATTTTGCTTGCCCCGACTCTTTTCTGGTGTCCAAATCAACAACCTCAAAATCTGAAAGAAAAGGGAAAATTTCTACTTGTCCAAGTATTCTATTCATGGACACACTATCAATCTTACCATCCTTGATATTGTAAAACATCATCTTATAAAAACCTTCCAATAATGTGGTATCAGCATTATAGAAACTTCTTGTGCTCCAAAAGGATTCCTTTCTGCGTACGTCTTCGAGGCTTATTGAAGGTCTTTTGTTCCATGCAGCTTCACAGTTCCTCTTTTCCATAACCCACAATTCCATGCAACTATCTTTTCTATTTCTGATGAATCCAAGCTTGCCTTCATATGGAACAAGCTCTTCAGATTCATGACAATCACTGTCTTCAATAATGGCTTCAGGCAACGAAAAGATGGTGTGAGTTTCATTTTTTGGATCAAACTCCAATACATTATTTCCCGTTGTAACCCAATGAAGAGAACCGCGAGTAGGTACTGGTGGTCGAAAAGCTAGGAACTCACCGTACTGCAGCTTAACATCTTCTAATTCTTTCCATGCCCATGTATCAGAATCAAAAACCTCACATCTTAGAAAATAATATGCTTCGTTATTTTTAAAAAATAAACGGGGAAACTTGTGTTCTGAAAATCTCACAATCTTGTAACGCAATGGGTTTGATCTCAGCACTATCATTCCGATATTCTTGGTGAAAAACCTTGTCTTGGGATTTGGAATCCTCTGCCATTGTTCAGTGCAAGGTTTGCATACGTAATACTCTGGTATCTTGTGGTTACCCTTATCGTTGATCCCGAGCAACAGTCCTAATCCTGCTGAAGCTGCAATCTTTGTGTGAACGGGTAGGAAATCAAGAGATGGGTCGTGATTAGATGTATGGCGAGACACGAACGTGGAATAACAAGAATTGGAGTGGATGGCTTGTACAAAAAAACCAGACACAACACCGGTTCTTTGGAGTAGCAGATTCATGAAAGGGGTGTCATAGGTCATGGTATTACATTCTTTAGACAGAGTACGACATTTTGCTAAGGTTTGTAATGAACAACTTGTTAAAATCTGGAAAACCATATCTACGTGAAGACTACCATCATCTTCCATTGCTTTGCTTTCCAACGAATTCTGGAAGATGATGTAGACGAAAGTTGAATTTGCGCTAAGGATTTTCCTTTGCTATAATAAAATGGAGACCAAGAAATTCACTCAAGAGCTTGGAGACCAAGAAGTTCACTGAACAACTTGGAGACGAAGAAATTCACTCAATCATTAAAGGCCACTAATGATGTGACTTGGTCACTTCCCAGTTAAGTTCATGAACAGATCGTCTGTATATGGCTGAGATACTGTGTAACAGACTGGAGCATAGGTGATTTGATTCCGTAAAGTTCTCACACTTGAATTTCGGGAAATTAAACTACCATAAATTTTTTTTACTTCAATTATATAATCATTTGAACGGTGTGTTTCTTCTTTTTTATCCTTTTACTGACACATGAATCACTTATATATAATATTTCACCTGAATTCTATTTAAAATATTAACATATATATACTAAAATCTATTCCGAAAAGGTTCAAAGATGGAAGCTTTCGGAGTTTAATAACTTGCCATGCAAGTGTTCGTCTCTACCTTATATTGCAGATACCGAGAATGTTGCAGATAGAAAAATCAAACAAATTAACATAATTATCTTCAAGACATAAACTCAATACTATATCCTACAGTAAAACTGAGTACTATATCCGGCAGAGTTCCAGGAAGAACAGACAATCAGGTAAAGAATCACTGGAAAACCCATTTGTGCAAAAAGCTGGGTTTAAAGAAGCAGGTGAAAAGAGCTGTGACCTCCTCAAGAAGGAAACTTTCAAT
>JANKOE010000008.1:3085852-3096333 GCA_026284465.1 Erythroxylum citrifolium
AATCCTGGAAGCTCATGCAGCTACAGAAGGTATGATGTTGAAATCAAGATCCCAAAGCTCGAAACTTCCCTTCACGAGACATAAACTCAGTACTATATCCTACAGTAAAACTGAGTAACCAAGAAGTACAAAAGATCAGAGAAAAAAATCGACATTTGAGGCTGGAGATCAAAGGTGGGGAATTCCATGGGAGAGAAGCGCGAGGAAGATGCGGCAGATCTATTCTGCTACTGTACCTTCGACCGCTCTGTTCATCGTCTTCAAATTCCTTCAGACCTTTGCCTTTTATAACTAGTGTGTTCTGCTCCACCGACGCCTTCACGTTGGCGAGAATGGATCTTCAATATGAGAGAGGACGCCATTGTATGGTTAATGAAAAGCTTGACTAGAGCTTTTTCGATTTTGTTTGATGATACAATTGAAAATACAACTCAAAATTAAATTACATTACTATCTTTACTTTTTTAAGAATTTCAAAAAAGCTTTTTTTTTTGGGCTAAATATTGAAAAAGATCGCTTCTTTGACTTTGTGGATTCATTCTTGGTGTTGGTTCAGTGTTCGTTTTATACCATAAAGATGACGATAACGGAGGATTGGGCGATTGGGTTGTACTGAGTTTGTCTAGAGGGGGTAACGTCGTCGTCGAATGCTGTCTCCTTGCATATTTCAACATTCGGTTCTGATGGGATAAAAGCCAATTGAGGAAGTGATCACCATCCATACAATAACAATGTGTTATTCATGTTATAGAAATCAACACAGAGTTTAAGAAGATCGAGACATTGTTCGTAGTGACAAAAAACTACAAGTTCATATAGAATGCATAACACTAGATCAAGAGAAACAGTCCTTTTATAAGCTATCCACAGCGGTATCTAATCTCTTGCTGCGAGGACTCCTGGTCTCGGTTCCTGCACCTTGGATTTGCTTGCCCGTACACTTTTCTGGTGTCCAAATCAACAATCTCAAAATCTGATAGAAAATGGAAAATCTCTCTTTGTACTATTCTATTCATGGACACACTGTCAATCTTACCATCCTTGATATTGTAAAACATCATCTTATAAAGACCTTGCAAGAATGGGGTATCAGCATTATAGAAACTTCTTGTACGCAAATGGGATTCCTTTCTGCATACGTCTTCGAGGCTTATTGAAGGTCTTTTGTTCCATGCAGCTTCACAGTTCCTCTTTTCCATAACCCACAATTCCATGCAACTATCTTTTCTATTTCTGATGAATCCAAGCTTGCCTTCGTACGGAACAAGTTCTTTAGATTCATGACAATTACTGTCTTCAGGCAACGAAAAGATGGTGTGAGTTTCTTTGTTTGGATCAAACCTCAATACATTGTTTTCAGTTGTAACCCAATGAAGAGAACCGCGAGCAGGTACTGGTGGTCGAAAAGCTAGGAACTCGCAGTACTGCAGCGTAACATCTTCTAATTCTTTCCCTGCCCATGTGTCAGAATCGAAAACCTCACATCTCATAATACAATATGTTTTGTTATTTTTGAAAACAAAACGGTGAAACTCGTTCTCTGAAAATCTTACAATCTTGTAACGCAATGGGTTTGATCTCAGCACTATCATTCCGATATTCCTGCTGAAAAATCTTGTCTTGGGATTTGGAATCCTCCGCCATTGTTTAGTGCAAGGTTTGCATACGTAATACTCTGGTATCCGATGGTTAACCTTACCGTTGATCCCGTGCAAGAGTCCTAATCCTCCTGAAGCTGCAATCCTTGTGTGAGCGGGGAGGAAATCAAGAGATGGGCTTGGGCTGTGAATAGATGAATAGCGAGGCACAAACTTTAGATAATATGCATTCCAATAGATGGTTTGTGCAAAAAAACCGGTCACAACACCGGTTCTTTGAAGTAGCAAATTCATGAAAGGGGTTTCATAGGTCATCCTATTGCATTCTTTAGACAGAAGTCGACATGTTCCTATGGCTTGTAAAGAACAACGTGACAAAATCTCGTAAAGAATATCTACGGGAAGTGATTCTGCCATTGAAATATTTACAAAACTATGATATTCAATGGAAGGATAGGTTTTTATAAAATCTTACAAGCATCTATTTATAGACTAAAGTCAAAGAATTCAAGTTTGATTGGGAATATGACTCTGAAAGAATTCAGGTTTGAGTTAGATAGGATTCAACTATTTTAAATTTTGAATTAAATATATAACTTTTTAAAATCAGAATTTTAAGGATATTTTTATAATAAAGTTATTATTATAATATAATATTAGATAAATTTAAACTTTATATTAAACTCTTAAGGACAATGAATTAAAATTTTTATTTTTTATTTTTTATTGATTAATTATTTAAAATTTCGAATTAAATGTGTAAACTTTTTAATATCAGAATTTTTTAGGATATTCTTGTAATAAGGTTATAAGTTATAATTAAAATATAATAACATAAAATAATAAGTTATTAAGATTTTAGTATTAAAAGATATTAGTAATAGATTTTCTTTCTGTAACTAGTTTTTTATTAGTAGCATTTACAAATAATATATGGTTGTAATCAGTTATTAAACATAATTAACAATTAATTATTCTTATAATTTTGTTTTTACTTTTATATACAAACTGTTTTTTGCCTTTGTTATACATCGCCACGTTTTGCCATTAATTGGTCTAATTAATAAATAACAATAGAGGTATAATTGCATAAATCTTGAGAGTCACTACCAAGTTTAATAAATGAATGAATCCATAAGTATATGCTATGTTGACATATACCCATTAGGATAAGGATTTGTTATGATTCCTATATCTATTAGGATTTGTTTCTGTTTTATTTTATTTTAAATTTCCTAGTTAAGAAGGTTTTCTTGTCCGGCAAGAAAATAAATAAGTTAGCTTAAAATAAGGATTGAAATCCTTTTCCTACTAGAATTAGGACTCTTTTATACTATACCACATTAGGGATATAAAAGGGAGGGTTAACATATGTTTTAAGCAGTCCGAAATGTTATTATTTCTAATAAAACTTTTGTAGGAAATTCTCCTGAGAGAGTGTCTTTTTTTGTTTATTAAATCCTAAGTTTTATGCCTGGATTTGGTTCTAAGATTAACCTAAAATCCCTACCTAATTACTTCCGCTGTGTCAAAGTTTATCTTATGCAAGAATGTTATGGTCGGAGGCAGACATTAATTTATTGTGCCAATCATACTATGGTCACGACTGATTTATGCTTATAGAATAAATGGGACATGTTGGAAGATTCCATATTCAAAGATGGACAGATTTTTTTACCAACCCCAAAATCCAAAATGAAGATTTGGATTGTTCTTGTTAATTTGGATCAAGAAGTTGTTAATCATTTATTTCTCGTCTTGTCTTCTTCACATATTAAATCTTTGCCTCTAATGGATGGTTCAAAGTAGGAAAACAAGTTCTTTAATAACCTTTCCATTCAAAAGATTAAAGATTTGTAAAGGTCTCTATCAACCAGATTTGTAAACAAGTGGCTTTGTGTTTATCTTATAGCCCACACAAGAAATCAAGTAACCGTACATTTTTTAACACTACATAACAACCGCAGCCTTTTAGATTAATCACTAGTGGATTACTATTCTAATAATGCAGCACCAAAACCTCTTGATGATAAGCTTTACCTACAACACGTATATAGTCTCCTATTCCCTCACGAATCTTTTACCAACTTCAGGACACTGACTCTGCTTGCGAACATGGGGGATGCTCCAAATTCTTTCAACCGGCCACAGGCACCGCCTCCGCAACATTTTCGAAACGGCTCAGACATGACCATGTTGTATTATGGCCTTGTGATTGTCGGAACAGCAGCTATTTTGCTTGCAGTGTACAACCTTATTTTCATTAGATGGTGTTTGCGACAACCAGGTCAACCACGAAACGTGTTTGCTGCAGCCACAGACGTCCAGAGTTTCGAGTACCCAAGTAGGAGATTGTTGTCTAGTTTCAGGTACAAGAAGGAAAGCTCGAGAGAACAGGATCAAGGTGGGTACCAAGAATGTGCAGTTTGCTTGTCTCTGTTTGTAGATGGAGAGGAGGTGAGAGAATTGCCAAGGTGTAAGCACTCGTTTCATGCTCCTTGCATAGATATGTGGCTCTACTCTCACTCAGATTGTCCGATTTGTCGCGCACGTGTTGGTCCTCCTATGCAGCGCCACCAGGAACAGGTGGCAAATTCATCGCCGGTGATTTCTCGGGAACTGCTGATCATGGAATCTGACATCCCTGTTTGAGGTTTTACTTTCTGTTCTTTCTCTTGTCCCCTATTGATTTGTTCATTAACGACATAACATATTTAGATATCTTTTCCCGTCTCCGTCGAGATGTTCCAGCGCCAGACCGGAGTTTAAAAGTTAATTATAACAATTATTGGTTATTAGGAGGATACGATTCTCTGTTTTTTTTTATATAATTAAAAATGAAAAAGTCTTCAACAACAACTGTGATTCCTAATATGCAGAACTCTTCCGCTGACAGAAAACCAAACCTACAAACTGTATTTTAGAAGGCATATCTTAAAATTTTAAAAAAAGAGAGAGATCTTATCGTTTTTTAACATATCTAAGTGCACACTTCCCGATGCTTATAATTTAAGTTGCACTTATTTGAATAATTAGGTTGTATTTTTCCTTGAATTTGGACAAAAAAATTATGTTAATTTTTAGTAATTAAGACATCAACTTGGTCACAGTTAAACATCGGTGCGAGTGAGGATTAGTTTAGATGTAGATAGCTTAAGGGCGCCTTTATATAGTTAAAACCCTTCTAAGACACCTGTGAGTAAACAAAAACAAAAAACAAAAAATTTATATTTTAACATTTCACAAAACAACAAGTCAGTATAAAAACAATCATCCGCATTTCTACAAGACTCAGCTATGCGGATAACTTGTAAGCATATATTTGCATATATATTAAAGAAATATTCCCAGGAAGTCTTCATGTGAAAATTTGACGAAAAAGAAATATTTAAATAATAAATCATTTTCTCCAAATTTCTCATCATTCATTACTGGCACAATTCTCACAAATATTACATGGCCCAATTAAAGTTCTACTCTTCCCAGACAACCCAGATGTCAATATTATACAGCAAGAACAAGAACAAGATCAAGATTACATCTTTCTCAAATTGTCTAACCTTGCCTGTAAATCACTATCTATTCCGGTGTCTTCACTTCCTGCTGTCTCTACTTGAGCAACTTTACCTTTCGCAGCTGGTGCAGAAACAGCTGATGATGGTGCATTTACAAGCTGCAGAAGAGCAAAAATTTAGTCATCGTCAATAAATGATCCAAATTTTCGACAAGTAATGATTCATTCATATATCAAATCCAAAACGAAAAGGGAAAAACAAGATGACAGTAGTACCTCTTGATTTACGTCAATGCCGATCTCATCAAGCACTTGGCTGACCAAGTCTTCTGTTTCTTCTTCTTCCTCATCCCCTTCCAAAGCATCATCAATGGCATCTCCCATCACCTCAGTCACCATTTCCATCTTCTCATTCTGCCTCTCAAATTCTTGCATAATCTTCTGCAGTGACGGCAAGTTCATCTGCCTATTCATCTGGCCCATTGCCTTTGTTACACCTTTCATTGCCTCTCCCATTGCTTGTGTCGATTTCAATGTCTGTATTATATTTATACTTCAATCTTGTTAACATAATTGCATATATAAATGACACAACTAATGAATCCATCCATCAAGTCAACTGAACTCTGAAGTGCAGACAATAAGAAAATAAGACAACAGCCCACAAGGATGAACTTCAATAAGCACAAATTTATATCTCATCTTTGTCAGTGTATTATTGTTTATTCAGAAAATACCAACATATAGAGTTTTAACTGATTCAACCGCAAAATATTTCATCCACAACTCATCTGGATGAAAAACATATAACTTCCAGTGATGGTTATGGCCTAGCAGTATCTCATTTACTTTCTGGCCAGATATTCATTTTCTGAGTGACGACATTGTTACTAACCAAAACATATAACAGATAAAGCACGCCAGCCAAAAGAAAATCCAAGTCTAACTTGCGTTTATGGGGAAAAAAAAAGAAGTGAAATACTAGCATTCCGAGTTACTCTTGTTTGAATATCTCTGCAAATGCTGCTAAGAGAATATTCTAAAACAGCTAGCAATAATAAGAAAATATTGAACTCCATGGAAGAAATATTCAATATTCTTAGAAATTAATTTATGCATTAAGGAAGCAGTGTCAACTAAAGTGTACCTGAATTCTAAGAGATACACCCTGAAGCTGTGATTTCAACTTGTAGAATTTTTCAATCTGATGTCTTGTCCTAATGAGATCTTTTGCCATTATTTTCACAGCTCCCTGCAACAAAAAGAAAAGATCATTCTAATTAATATCCACAAAGTATTCTTTGATGCTTTCTGAGATGTTTCCAAAACTCAAGTAGACATAGGAGAAAGTATAAAACTTTGAACAAGTCCCCCTCCACTATTTTGCCAAAAGACCATATACATCACATAAGTGCTAAGCTGCACTCGCCAGTGAGACTCAACAAATTTTATGCTACAATTAGTATATCCTCGCCACATCACTTTCAAACATAAACTCCTACTATCTTTGTAAGAAAAATCAATCCTAATCATTCAAATTGGCTGCCCAAGGAACAACCTACGACAAATGAGCTAATAAACATTTATTTCAAACACAATAGTTTTGTCAAACAGTGAGTCCTCCTATAAGGACGTTAAAATGAATATTACTTTTTTAAGTCACAGTTAAAAGTACAAATTTTTAACCAGACTTTATCCATATAAATCTGTATACAGGCACCTACATATATACAATACAAACACAAAAATACCATAATCAGTATCAACAAGTCAACAGGATGCAGATAAGATTTCTTGAAGCAATCTACTACAAGCTATTTGCAAAAATGAAAATAATAAAACAGAAGATCAATTACAAAAGAAATAGCAGCTCACCATCTGTCCTTGCTTGGCGCTTTTCTTTATCTCTTGTATTAGTTTCTTTTCTTGTGTTTGTAGACCTTGCCTCTCCCTCTCTATCTCTCTGATAGATTTGTCCAGCATCCTCTTATTCTCCCGCAAAAGCTCTGTAAACATAAAATCAATGGGTAACGATATGTTTGTGGTAAAATTGAATGAGAATGTGCCTAAATATGTCACAATTTCAACCATACATTATATATGTCGAGATACAACACCATAACTAAGTATTAGCTTCAAGAAACCAATTACGAGTATATTAATATTCATGTCATACAGTTAAATAGCACAACTTTAAAGCCCATAAGCATATCTGAATACCATAGCAAACAACGGAAAGTACAATAAACAGGCAAACACTCATGCGTCAGCACGTCTTAAGATCAGATATGTAACGGATTCGTATACAAAACACCCAGTGGCTCAATCCAAAGATTGAAAATTGACGATTTCAACAGAAATCTGTGATTTAGATCATCTCCAGAGCAACAGCGAAGATTCAATTCAAGATTTTCCAGTAATTCAACAAACCCCCAAAAAAGAAAGAACTAACTGTACCATATCCCAAGTTTTAAAAATAAAATTAATTAACAGATGATCACTGCTTCAAGCAATTCGATTGAATCAAAATTTCAGTTCCTTCATCAGTTCATTGTAATCATATTCCACACAGCTACGATCGATCACTCGATGATAAAATAAGAAGGAACTCGTAAGGATCTAATTAAACAATTAAAACAAAGCAAAAGGTGGGTGTTAATAGGAAAGAAACCGATCAACAAAAGAGAAAAGAATCGAACCTGCGGGAGTTTTTCTCTTGCCGAAAAGGAAACTCATGTCGATGCAAGAAAACTTGAAGTGATATGTAGATGAATTCGGATCGAACTAAATCGGAAGTAGAACTAAATTGGTCGGATCTTTCTTGGAGTAGTTAGGTTGGGTTGGAGGCTTTTGATCCTGTAATAGGAGCTTTGCCTTTTGTCCAGATTTATTAATTTATTTTTACGCGGTAGTGCTAACGAATGTGGGACGAATAATCAAAAAGGAAGATAATTCCACTTTTCCCAAGTGGCACGCGTCAGATGCTGCGCCCCGTTTTGTTCTCATTTGTCGCATGGTCAACGCCAACAAGATGGACTTTTTAGTTCACAGATTTTGCGGACAAGCCCGTCGAGTTAAGCTGTCCAGTCCAAGCTGAGGCAAGCCCAGGGTAATAAAATTTTATGTTAAATTTAAGTTTAAAAATATAAAATAATTTAAATAAAATAATATCATTCTCGTATCGAATTTAATTGGAACAAATCTTTTAAGTCAAAGTCAACATATGTAATATACAAGACTCTTCATTTTGGAGGTATTTGCAAAACAACTTATTAGCTGTTTTTTTTTGCTTATCGACTAAAAATTAATTTTTTGAGTATCTTAAAAAGTTATTGATGTGTTTAATTAATAGCTCAGTGATTAACTTATTTAACCCCAATAAGCTGATTTCTAAAAGCTACATATGAGGAGCTTTTTGGATAATCAGTCAAAAATTAATAGGTAAAAAACTAATTATACCCTCTTTTTATAATTTTTGAATTACGATATATATCGTATCTGTGTCGTGTTATAACTATAGATATTTTTAATTTATTAAATAACAAAATTCATACATAATATATAAAAATAATAATATGATGTAGCTCGCTGCATCATTCATATTAATAGAGAGTTTAACGTTGGATTATTATTATTATTATTATTATTATTATTATTATTATTATTATTATTATCTTTTTATTAAAGTATAAACTTAATCTTTGTAAAACTAAATATCTAAATTCTAAATTCTTATAAAAATATTCAACGAAATATTAAGAAATATAATATTTATACCCTTATAAATTTTTTTAAATCATGCCCTCATAAGTTATTTTACACATGAACAGCTAATTAGAAAAAGTTAATTTTATCAAATATCTTTAATAAACAGCTAATGCTATCTGCTTGACAAATCAGCTGATATAAACAGATATCAGCTAATCGTTGACAGGGGCGAAGCCAGGAAGTTTTTTCAGTGGGGGCAAACAAAAATTTCAGTGGGGGCAAAGCTTCAAAAAAAAATTTACATGAATTTTGTGGGGGCAAAAAAAAAATTTACATGAAATTTTAAGAAAATTTTTTGGGGCAGTGTGGGCAGTTGCCCATAGTGCCCACATTGTCCCTTCGCCACTGCAAGGTATTGCAGAGCTGACTTACCTTACCCTTAACACTATCCTTCGTTCTCACAACCCGTGAAAGTAAATTATACCCAACAACATGACCACCTCCTGCTAATCTCAATAGAAGATTTTCTCAACAATGTTTGATAATAAAGATAAGAAATAAACAACTTAAGTGATTGAAACAATAAAGACATAAATAACAAAAACACTTGAAATAGGAAACAACTCCTTTTAAAATGCAACTTCATCAACCGAAAGTGTGGGAAGTGGTAGAACAATATCTGCTATAAATCTCTAAAAATAATCAGCAAGCAATCCACGCATAGCAGCTTTAAGAAGACATCAAACAAAACAGTGTTTCATCACTGAAACATTACAGCATACAACTGTTCCCGAAACCCATGTACTAGATGTATTTTTCACTAAAAAGTAATAACGCAGCTGTCCAAAAAATTCACACACATAGTGGAGAAACTGCAATTGCTCAAGATAGATAAGATCATAAAAAAATCTCACAAAAAATACAGCGACACACACAACCAAGAATCTACACGTTTTTCTTCTCAAAAGAACTAATCTAGCAACTCTAAAAAAATTCCAATATTTACGTGTAGAACATAGCAACAACATATTACCCAAATCACCAAAAATTAGTTCCCAAAGATGACTAAAGAATACCCGAAAATACAACTGCCAAATCACACGTCTCTTGGACGTTTTACACTCAAAAACTATATGTGGACAGCATAACCAATGGAGCAAAATGCCGCTATCCCAGATGGATAAAGTCTCCAAAAAATCCAGTTGTTTTAGATAGCCACAATTACCAAAACAAGCTTCCAAAGATAAATCCAAAATCACAAAAAAGTACATGTTCCTTATTAAGACATGATGATTTTATCCCAATTAAATCCTATTATAGGATTTTATTAGGGATGGCAATTGTATCCGAACCCGATGGGTACCCGATAAAATTACCCGAACGGGGGCGGATATGGGGAGCAAATTTTTACCCGTGTGGCGGGTATGGGAGTTAACAAAAATACCCGTCGGGTATCGGGGCGGGTCATACCCGTTTACCGATTTACCCGTTATATAATAATTACTATATAAAAAATACTAATGTATGTTATTTTAATTTGTTGTCTTTTTTTAAATTCATTATTAAATAAGCTTATTTTAAAAAACAAATAGTCCATTCATATTAAATAAGCTTATCTTTTTTTTAAAAAAATAAGCGGGTAAACGGGTACCCGATGGGGT
>JANKOE010000008.1:3106937-3119468 GCA_026284465.1 Erythroxylum citrifolium
TCAGATCATGCTTTGCTACCAAAAGAATGGTGAATCTTAAGAATAAGAGCAATGATCATGAAAAGAAAATCTTTCATTAACATCCATGTTGTGCCAGACCACCCACATTACTGTAAAATACACAACGAGACCTTGCTGTTTTATCCATAATCCACCCACCCATTCTTATATATATTATATATAGGTTATGTTCACGATCTCCGTCCTCTAATGGTTTGCTCCTGCAATTATGAAGTCGGGAAACTTCACAAGCATGTAACAGCTTCAGGGATCGCGTACGCGTCTTTATCAAAATCAAGCTGTGCCAATGGCACCTACTCAGATATCTACTGAAGGGATATTGCAATGAAGAGAGGAAGAGAGAAGAAGAAGAAGACAACCCCACAAATTTAAGAGACACAAGCTGATACTGTGTTTGCTTTGCTTTAATATTACAAGTATTGCTCGTGTATCCTGGCTCGGTTCTCCTCCCACCAGAGTCTGGCATGCATCTCCCCAAATCTCTCTCGGCTGCAACGCAATGCACACACAATGAGAATGTGAAGATATAAAACAGAACAATTGGCTCTTTATATGGCACTCTCTTCCAAATTCATCCCAGTGCAGAAAAAAGGTGTTAATCATTCTGGCGTAGAGTTGCCAGAGGAACGTTACCTGAATCTGACACGTCTTAGCTCCCTTTTGCCACCAGGTAAGGCTCTGATAGTAATGTAAACTCCAGGTTCATCCTGTTCAACCCATTCAGTCTCCATATCACTAGCATTGCTGAAGGAAAGCTCTCCGGAACGATCTGCGTCTCTCGACGAGCTACTTCTGATAGAAGCATCCATTGAGGATGTTTCTGTCTTGGCGCCACTGATGCTGGACAGTTTTGGCGTTGATGTTTGACCCGAGTCACAATAATTGCGGACTTGCATCGGGTGGTGGTCAAGTGAATCCGAGGATGAATAGCCCAGACCCATCCCTGTTGGTCGGTACAAGTTACGAGGTAACCTTTCTCTGGTAAGAGGTGGAGTCACTGGACTGTCTTCCGCAAATTCCACCTTCGAGGTCTGAACAGGTAGACGTTGTTACTCTTCAAACATCATATCTAAGTGGGTGCATGATCTAGTCTTTGTTGGATAATTAAGGAGGAGTTTACCTCGTCTTCAGATCTCGGAGGTGTTGGAAGAGGAAAAGCTTGGCGATTCAACCTCTGCACATTATAAAGCTCCATTACCCTGTCATAGTTCTCTGCCCACCACTTTTGAGCTTGCCACTTGTTAAACATGTCTCGACTACAATCAGAGAAAATAAAAACTGCCATTCAGGCCTTAATAATTTTACAAAACTATCACTTCTAGTAAAGAGACATGCGTTTGAGAATTACAACCAAAAAGTGAAAATACATGAAGAAACAAGATATTCCCACAAAATTATGAACTTAAGCCCTGCATATTACATTTTTGCTAATGGTATTAATAATTACTTGTTCACATGCCTAATGCTTCAAGCCTACCAAGGGTCAAGTGTGTGTTAATTATTTGAGAAGCCACTAATCTGAATGCTAAGAACCTCTTTTGACAAAAAGGGAAGCAGCAACATTACTTTTAAGAGCATTAGCCATCTTTAGTCTTTAGAAGCAGAGCATGCTATGATATGTTAGGTAGGAACATTATTATTATAGTAGGTGTCTAATCAGTCAAAACAATGAGAAGGATCCACCTCCAAAGCACAAGCACAAGCAACAAGATGATGATCTTCATACTAAACTGTTTTCTGGGTAATAAAAAGTCAACAAAGAGAACTTAATCATCCCCGAGGAATCAAGTCAGAGACAGAGGGCAGTGGGGTCAGCACTGAAACCCAATTTCAAGGCAACTGACTTCATTTCCTTGTCATTGTCCCCTGTAAACGTGAGTAAATCTCAATAGCTCTCTGAAGTGTGACGTTTTGGTGATGACGAGCAAACACAATGACAAAGAAATGGTAAGCGTAAGGTCACAAAAGGCCACGAAGAATCAGTCAGAGTCAGGCGTGAAAGAACTTGTTTCAGAAGAAAAATGAAAAAAAAAACAGAGGATAAATTAGGCAAGTAAGAACAAAGCAAAGTTCCTCTCCCGACAAAGCGACATTTGTCTCAGTGAAAAGGGAACCAACACAATCACATAATGTAGGCCCCAAACACTCACTGCTCTCAGCCACAATTACTGTCCCTTTTGGACTTTTTCTCCGATAGATTTTGCTTTTTTCAACTTGGCGTGGTTCTCCCTGTTCTCTGTGGGCCCCGCACACCATTCCACATCCGACCATCCAAACACAGGCAATCTAAGGTACCGTTTGGTTCTACCGTTCATGTATTCCATAACAGGATTTGCTAATCGCGTCCAAACACGACTTAGGATTTCATTTCCTTTAAGGACAAAAGAATAAAAGAGACAATAACTTAGCAGCCAATCAATCAACTCCCAAATGCGCCCCTAAAATCGTGCTCGCCGTCCGATCGGAATAATACTTTTTTTTTTCAGAGAATCACGACCGTTTACAACAAAAAGGGAATAACGTCGTACCTGAAGCGTATCCGTTTGAGATCATTCCCGCCGCGAGGAAGTGAAACGAAAGTGATGAGAACGCCGGGCTCCACCTGAGCCACCCACTCTTTAGGCTCGTTCTCTTCCACGAACACCACCGGTGGGTTCAGTCGCCGCCCGCTTCCATTCACCGAGCTCGGCGTTCCCTCACCGCTCGAGCTCGATATACCCTTCAATCTGGCCTCCATCTCCTTCCCCCAAGTTCTCGGCGTCGTCGAGCTCGAGCTCCCCGTCCGCCTCAACGACCACCGAAAACGGTCGGACTCGACGTCCGACTCCATCGAGTTGTTGTTGCTGCTGCTGCTGCTATTCTTCAGCCTGCTTTGATTCCGCGGGGCCGTGCAGGGGTTGCAGTGGCTGTATGCCCCGGAGGCTTTCAGTGCCATGTCTTTGAGCTGTAAAAGCCAAAAAGAAAACACAGAAAGGAAAATGAGAAATCAAATTCACAATTGCGGTTCAATCAATTACCTTTTTAGGGTCTTGGAATTAACCTGGGAGGTGAGAGACTTCATGGCTTGTTGATGTTTGGCAGAGGAAGCGTTGGCGATGGACGAGTCCTCCGGCTGACTCAGCGAGTCATCGCCGGGTTGCTTGGAGCGAGCTATACAAGTCAGCATTTCAAGAAAAGACAACGAGACTGTGGAGTTAAGAATGTAGAATTAATATCAGAATTCTCTGTCCCGACTAACTAAGTGATTAGTAAAACGAATGAATTCAGAAATGAGAAACCGATCAGAGATCGTATTAAAAAAATAAAAAAGGAAGACGAAAAGGAGCAGCTAAAGAGATAGGGAGTGAAGGAGCGAGGTAAGGGAATGTTCTTGGTTTGTTGGGTTTTGATAGCTATAAAGGGAATAAGAAGAGAGTAAACAGAGAAAGAGTGTTGATTTCGGTGAACTCGCTTTTTGGTTTCGCTTTACCTGTTAAACCGGTTGCCTTGTAGAATCGAAGCGGTCCGGTTCCAAAGCCACTGTTTCGGCGCTTAGGATTCTATTTTAGTTACAATTACATGTGTAATTAGTGAAGATGATAATGTGGTTATAGGCATATTTATTGCAATTAGGCCCACTTGATGGTTCAGTTTAGAGGCCCAATAGCCAACCACAACCACGAATAGGACAGGTGGGCCCAACCAAAGCTCTCCTAAGATCTAATTAGCCATATGCATTGTGTTTGTATTAAGTGGGGTTAACAATGGGTGGATGTGTGCTTAATTACCGACCAGAAGAATATATACTTCAAATTTTGTTGAAACCTTAAAGGGCCAGAGGATAACAAGAGTTTGTTGCTACTTGCTGACAAGACATCCGACGCGTACTAAGATTGGGCCGACCGAATTCGTTCTCATATGTCCAGTCCAACCTCAGTCACAAGTGCTTACATTTGTTAAGAAGTCATAAAATAATAAAAAATTATATTATAATACTAATAGGTGGCGATGGCGTCTCCGTCCACGCGCTGTCACGCACCTATCACGTGGAAGTAGCACTATAGCAAGAATCTGGGATTTGAGCTCAGAGAGTGTCCCACACGAATTCAAAAGATCTTACCAATTGGGCCCCACGCGTCCTAGTGTTTAGACTTCGATCCATCCGCCTCCCAAATCCTAGGGCAATGGGGACCCACCTACAAACACCCACAAAACCGACAACCTTCATCCTCGGTCACTGTCACGCTTACGTAACTAATACTGTCAACTCCCCTTGCTCAAGTTAAAGCTCCATTTTATTCTCTGGTACTCTGGACCACCCTAATCACCCTGCACAAGCAGCCTTCAGATTTCTAGTCGTCGCGCCAGGACCATCGTCTGGACATAATGGGGCCCACATCATCGATGTCCAAGTTACAGCTTCCACCACCGCTTCCCAAAATAAGACCAGCGGCGCCCACCCCAGCTGTCCAATCAGGTCCTTACACGTCGCCACTCACCGGCTGATTTCACGATCTCCTTGTGGCGAACGCGAACGTCGTTTTGTGCTTCTACAAAAGGAAAGGTAGTCCAAATTAAGGACACGAAAAGCTTCGAGCTTGCCGCCACAGCTCCAGCTCATTGATTCGATTTATTTAAAGGCTAATAATTGTTTCGAATTGATTGCTGCTGATTTTTTCTCCGGAGGGGCGAACCATGTCGTTTTTACGGCGCAGGAAGCCGCCGCAGCTGCCTCTGGATACCTCAAAGACCCAGAATTCTGGATACAAAGACGAGGGAGAGAAGCCAACAAGAGGGAAAGCAGAGAAGGTTAAGAGATGGAGTTGTGTCGACAGTTGTTGTTGGTTGATTGGTTTTATATGCTCCATGTGGTGGTTCTTGCTCTTTCTCTACAATGCAATGCCCGCATCTATCCCTCAGTACGTGACGGAGGCCATCAACGGACCCATGCCAGATCCTCCTGGCGTCAAACTGAAAAAGGAAGGGCTCACGGCGAAGCATCCTGTGGTCTTCGTCCCTGGAATTGTCACCGGTGGGCTTGAATTGTGGGAAGGTCACCAGTGCGCCGAGGGACTATTTAGAAAGCGGCTTTGGGGTGGCACGTTTGGTGAAGTTTATAAGAGGTAATCTGTATTAATCGTGTTGCTTTTAATGGAAAATAGCTTTCTCATTAAAGTGTGTTTCTGACATTAACTAAGGTGCTAAGGCTATAAGAACCATGCAGTTGACCGTTCTCACGAGTTTCTCAAAGCTAAGGATAGTAACTAGATACCGCTCTCAGTGGGTCCATCTGCTTTTTTGGCTTCTGTTACACATTTGCACATATGTGTCTCATATGAGGGTAGCTTATTCTTCTTAGCCACTTTACGCTTATTGAGTAAGTGGGAATTTTGGAAGTAGAGCAACAAATTTTACTCTAGTTGGATAGGATGTGAGAGTAAAGTTTAGTTTCCTTGTAATGTGCTATGCTCAAACATTGCAAATTTCAACATATGAAATTATTTGATTTGACAAGTTTGAACGTATAGAATCTATTGGCTCGCAACTAGAATTTGAGTCTGTAGACATGAGATTCAGACATTCTGTTCTGTTGAAATTTGAGATGCCAAATACTGCAAACCTTGTGTTTTTCTTGCTTTTCGTTATTATGGGTATACATTTTGTAGTCATTTTTTGTATAACTTAAGTTGCCAGTAACTGGATTTGTTCTGGAAGAACCTTTACACTTATGCTGTTCAACATTAAAATTGCAATTGAAAATTCCCACATGTAAGGAATAGAGTTTCCATGGTGTTGGCTAGGTCTGCATCTTGATTACGAGATATTGCAGAAGATGTAACATTTCGTTGGTGGTACAGGAATACCTTTATTATAAAGTCAGAATGCCAAATAGACCCTAAAAGAACTAGTTTTTTTTTTAATTTCTATCATACAGACCTTTATGTTGGGTTGAGCACATGTCACTTGACAATGAAACCGGAATGGATCCTCCTGGCATAAGAGTCAGACCTGTATCTGGACTTGTAGCTGCTGATTATTTTGCCCCGAGTTATTTTGTCTGGGCAGTTTTGATAGCAAATCTTGCTCGCATTGGTTATGAGGAGAAAACCATGTATATGGCTGCATATGACTGGAGAATGTCATTTCAGAGCACAGAGGTATGCTTTTTAATTGCAAATTCGTTCTTTTGTAGTCACTTTCTTATTTTGTGCTGAATCATATTCAATACAATCTCTAACATTGCCTGTATCCTATTCTCCTCCTCCTCCTTCACATCAATTTTTGCCTGATGTAATCAATCAGGTCAGGGACCAATCTCTGAGTAGAATAAAAAGCAATATTGAGCTCATGGTTGCTACCAATGGTGGAAATAAGGTAGTTGTTATTCCACATTCCATGGGCGTTCTGTACTTTCTGCATTTTATGAAGTGGGTTGAGGCACCAGCACCAGTGGGTGGAGGTGGTGGATCAGACTGGTGTGCTAAGCATATAAAGGCAGTGATGAATATTGGCGGACCCTTTTTAGGTGTACCAAAAGCTGTATCGGGAATTTTCTCTGTTGAAGCCAGGGATATAGCTGTTGCCAGGTTTTTCTCCTCATCATGAACTGTTAGTTTTCCTTTTCTTTCATGGATTTGGTGTTCAGGCCAGAGAAACATTTACAGATTGCTTGTTTACTAGTTACCTACTGTGGATTTGCTATTTACACATAGGTTTATTGCAATTTTATTAATACTTTTTAAAATCTTAATATGCCAAATTTTGACATTTTCATTCATCTTTTTAATTCCAACATAGTCCATCTAACTTTGTTGGAATTTTTCTATCTTGCTTTTGCAATTAGTTGGACTTGTCGATCTGTAGACAGTCTTAGGTATTATCTGGATGAAATCAGATATTGGTGAATCTGTTGTCTAGTGAGGGAAATAAGTCTTTCCATCTTAAAGACTTCCACAGTATTTAGTGCATTTGTTCTTCAGTTTCACGGCTCAAAACAGAGGGAAATGGAAGGGTCACTATTTGCCTGTTTTTGGGTTTGAAGGAAGTTCCTCTTTTGTACATCCAAAAATTTTAGATTATCTTGATGCTAGTTATTCCATTGCTGGATTGCAGTTGGACTCTTCGAAGGTTAACTCTGTCCTGTCTAAAATGACATGCTCTTTCAAGGGCACTCTCACTTTTTCTTTTCCCAGTTTACTCTTGCTCCTTAGACCTTGATACATGCTAAGCATCCTTCAGGGCGTACGCACCAGGTTTCTTGGAGAAGGATGTTTTTGGTCTTCAAACTCTACAGCATCTAATGCGGATGACTCGTACATGGGATTCAACCATGTCCATGATACCAAAAGGAGGAGAGACAATCTGGGGTGGCCTCGATTGGTCACCTGAAGGAAACTACAGTTGCGGCGGAAAGAAACTGAAGAATAATAGTACCCGAGCTGATGGCCAAGCTGGTAAAGGGAGTTCAAGTTTCACAGATAGTGTGAATTATGGAAGAATTTTATCGTTTGGTAAAGATGTGGCTGCACTTCACTCCTCCAAAATTGAAAAAATTGATTTCAAGGTTTTCTTTCGGTGTTCTTTTACTCGTCTTTTTGGTGATGAGCTCATTCGATGACACGTAACTGTTTTTATTTTATTGTGTTGCATATCCTGTTACACTACCGAGTTTTGTTTATTTGCAGGATGTTGTTAAGGGTTCTAACCCTGCAAACAACTGTGATATCTGGACCGAGTACCAAGAAATGGGTGTTGTTGGTATCAAAGCTGTTGCTGATCACAAAGTATACACGGCTGCATCAGTTTTGGATTTACTTCATTTTGTTGCTCCAAAGCTTATGGCCCGTGGAAGTGGTCATTTTTCATATGGGATTGCCGACAATTTGGATGATCCAAAATATGAGCATTTTAAATATTGGTCAAACCCCCTAGAAACAAAGTGAGTATATCCAGTTTCCTTCTTGTTCGTAAAATTTACTGAAGCATGTTAAATTTACTCTATCTGTTTCTCTTGTATTGACATTGATGTGTTCAATAATCCAAATTCAGGTTTCATTTTATTGATGGAGCTTTTAACAGCTGGTTGTATGACATTTCTTTGTGAGATATAGCTAGAAGACATTTGTAAATTCCAACTCCTAGATTTTTGGAAATCTATTTCCTTGCTAATCCAAGAATGTTTCAGTTTTGATTGTAATAAGGAACACACCTGTTCTGTTGATTGTTGGTTTGTAAAACACGTGCCATGTACAGTGTTGATTTAAAAAGTAATCGTTGTTACTGCTTTTGTAGATTACCGCATGCTCCCGATATGGAGATCTACTCTATGTATGGAGTTGGAATACCTACTGAAAGAGCATATGTTTATAAGTCAACTCCTGCTGCTGTATGCTCCATTCCCTTTCAGATTGATACCTCAGCAGTGGGTGAAAGTGAGGGCTCATGTTTGAAAGGTGGCGTTTTTTCTGTTGATGGCGATGAGACTGTTCCAGTTTTAAGTGCAGGTTTTATGTGTGCAAAAGGTTGGCGGGGGAGAACAAGATTTAATCCTTCAGGTATTCGTACATACTTACGGGAGTATGATCACGCACCTCCAGCCAATCTTCTAGAGGGCCGAGGCACCCAAAGTGGTGCTCATGTTGACATAATGGGAAATTTTGCCTTAATTGAAGATGTATTAAGAGTAGCAGCAGGAGCCACAGGCGAGGACTTGGGAGGAGACCGGGTTTACTCTGATATTTTCAAATGGTCTGAAATGATCAACTTGCAGCTCTAGTTTCATATGGTGAGCACTTAGTATTTCGGTGTCTATGAATTCATGGAACAAAATCTTCTGCACAGATTGCATTATTGAAAATGGACTTCAAAGTATATTCTTGTTTTACTTTTTTCTTAATCAGGAATCGATGAAATGTTAAATAGTTAATCCATCTCTTAATGTCCAGAAATTATTATTCTCCATGCTTTCCTAATTTATCATGTGCTCCATATGAAATTACCTGGAATTGCAATGAGTCACTAGGCATTCTATTGTTTGGGTTGCAACAGGGCATGGCTGTAAACTGTGCCCTGCTGCATAATTTGCAATTCTGACTCCTTTTCGAGCTGTCCTGATCTCATGGAACTTTATGTTTTCAGTGCGAGATGTAATTATACGTGTAACCCTGCGTTCAAACAAACCTGACATAGTCAATGCTGAAGCAAGGGGAGCAATATTGTGTGCTTGCATTAAACCAACTCTATTGCTCTTGTAGCCGTTGTTGATTTGGGACAGAATCAGTTGTTCAATTGGGAATTCCAGGTGCAAATTATGTTAGTTATCCAAAATTTTGTGTTCCTTCTTGTCATTTTATTAAACTGTTAATAATAACAAGTCTTTTCTTTTCCTTGGGCTCTTTCTATACAAAGATTTTGTCTTTGCTAACTTGAATTTCCAGCTATAGATGCATCATTTTGCTGTTCTTATTTACTTCACTTAATAAAACACGAACTCTTGGGGATTTTTCAACACTGGACCTAATCGTCTAAAACTCAAGTTACCCTCAAATCTTCACATATTGACACTTGATGAGATTGCCGGAGAAGCACGTGGAAAATTATTAAACTTGTTGCCGGACAAGCACTTGGAAAATTATTAAACTTGCTTGACTCCATTGATTGTTAGTAGGTTGATGTTACTCGCTGACAGCTAATAAAACTCATTCATGTTGCATAGAATTGCTGGCCACTAGAAAGAAAATATGCATCACCACCTTCAGTTCTGACGGTGAAATGTCTTCTTGGCTGTGTATTTCTTCGCCTGGAAAAGTGGAGGGCGACCCACCAAACTTGCTGATCTTGCAGGCCCTCTTACCACCTTGTGTTGTCTTTTAATGGCATTAAAATAAGAATCGTGTTCTGGTGTCGACACCTGGAAGCCCCTCAACTCCCCAGTTGGAAACATGTACTAGCTTCTTGAGTTTTTACTTTACAACTAATAAAAGATTTGTAACTAAAGAAGTAGTTTTGGTTTATAATCCTTTTATAAGACAATCAAGAAGATCTGAGCAAAACTCTTCATTGTAATCAAAACTCTTCATTGTAAAGTACTTAAAATGCAACTGTACAATTAAAACTCTTCATTGTAAAACTCATGCGCTCAATCCCATTGTCCAGGACATTAACGAACTCCTTATCCGTAACTGGACTGTTACTTCTCGACATATCTTTCGAGAGGATAACAGATGTGCTGACTGACTTGCAAATTATGCTGGTCATTTCGATGTAGGGGTTACTTATTTTGATAATACATCTATTGGGTGTTACCTCCTCCTAAAAGAGGATCTGTCAGGGTCAGGGACTACATCTTCTAGACTTACTCTGTAATTTGTAATTTGTTGAGGTCTTTATGCAAACAAACAAAAAAATGCAACTATATACCTAATATAGAACAAGTGTTCTTAAAGCCATTGAAACAGTGATCAATACTTAGGATCTTGACTTGAGCATAGATTACAATGTGTTACCAACCAACGAGACTATAATTCATAAATTAAATTGTCATGATTTAGTAGCTATTAATTTAGTGCTTTCATTATTAATATTGTATAAATTATTTATACATCTTAAACAATTTGATGAGATAAAAAAATATTTTATGCAATATTAATCATGATAATCAAATTAGAAATAATCTATCCATTGGATAGAGGTAAGCCTATATACTACTGAATTTTTTTAGATTCTACGTCTCCGCAAAATTTTTCATTCATTTTTAACCATATAAATGTATTGATGAAATCACAGTCTGGTTGCTATCTGTACAAAAGCCCTGTCATCTACATCTCATCCCTTGTCACCTTGAGACAAGATCTTCTGTCAAGTTTTATAGTGTTTTATTCTGTCCAATGAATCTCAACCATTTATTTATGCGAATCTTACGTTTATTTTTGCAGAATCCATGCGGAGCTCACATAAATAAATGATTGAGACTCATTTGACAGAATAAGACATCATAAAACTGGACAGAAGATCTGAACTTCGTCACCTCCTCCGTCTCGTAAACCACTAAAATGGATATTCTATTCTCTCATTCCATATTAAAGAAAAGATCAAGAAAACGACAAGAAGACAAGCCGTTCTTAGTTGGTCATTGCATATCATCCGATGTTTGTCTTGATCGGCCCATAAGCATGACCTTTATGGAATGATTGTCGAAGAAAACAAAAGCTGTTGACATTATTTTCTCATACATTCCCTTCCCTTTGATCTCGTCGCCCATTGTAGACTTCGTCTTAGAAGTTTCTATGTATTTTTATTTCTGTACAATCGGTTCAAATCTAAATTAGGTTGAGTAATATCTTGTCTTTAAACAAAATATAGAATAATACAATTAAATCGCTTTAATACAAATATCAAAGAAGGAGGCATTGAGAATGACTTCTTCCCTGCCCACTCACCTGCTTTCTGGGATGGTGGAATCCATACTTTTGTCACTTAATTAATGAATTCGTTAGCTTCTAATCACGCAATCAGTAAATTAATTAATCGTTAGTTAGTAAGGAAATTTTCGTGTTTCTTGGTAGAAGATCTAGTGGGACTTATGATTTTTAACTTCTAATAGTAATTAATGATTAATTTAATGTATAGGCTTACGTCATCAGTTCAACGTCTATTTTTTATTAGAATACAAAATCATAATAATCTCAATTTTAGGGTTTTCAAAATAGATTTTTAATAAATAAAAATTTTAATAATATTAAATTTATGTTAGTTAATTATTATGTTTGACGTGATGTTTTTTTACATTTTAAATTTATTTGTGAACTCTACTATTAAATTAACATTCTCTTTATTCTTAATAAATATACATATTTTATTTTTCAAATTTATTGGTAGAGTCCACTTGGCATCATATGGTCTACATACCATAGCCAGACCCAAAAAAATTATATATATATATATATAATTTCACGTTAATGATGACATGGTACTTAATTAACGAAAGTTTAATTTCGTTAAATTTTGTATCTTAAGGTCAATCATTTTTTCTGTCGTTAAGGTGGAGAATTGAACCAAGAATTCTCTTTCTTTGTCATCAATCGAATCACTGTTCGCGACTAAGGATTCTATTTTATCATTAATCCAATCACCGTTCGCGTTTTTTCTTTTTCTTATCAATGAATAAATCTCTTTACTCGTATGACTTAGATGTCTCGTATTTCTTGAAAAAGCAATTCGATTGATGGGATTTGGTATGATACTTATGAGATCAATGAGATTGATATTCTTATTTGTATAAGTGGTATTTTGAACTTGGAATGAGCCTGAAGAAATTAACGATACTTCTTTATATTTTGAGTTGTTCTGTCGGATAGGTTGCTCAAGACCTTTGGTCTCTACCCGGATCGGATGAAAAAAATAGGATCACTTATTATGGACTTGTTGAGAATGATTCTGATCTAGTTCATGGCCTATTTCTTCAGGCTCGTTCCAAGTTCGAAGTACCATTTGTACAAATAAGAATCCCCTTCGTTACATGATTTCTTCTTC
>JANKOE010000008.1:3122522-3143863 GCA_026284465.1 Erythroxylum citrifolium
GATATCCACACTAAACTGTATGTGTCAAAATGACATAGGCTCAAAGTCAATCTGTATATATGCCTAATGACCTTTAAATTCTTAAGATAGACACAAATCTTAAGACTTTCATACGTATTATGACCATGTATGATAACATGTATTATTGAGGATAAACGATGATCATCTCTATTGATGAACCATCATACTGTCATAATACATCAAAATATACAAATGTACATGGAGCAAACATAACGATCCCCTAACTAACAGTATCTAAAGACATCAAAACACCTTTACTGTATACTTGTATTTCAAACACAAGTGGGTGGAGTCCTTTAGTTAAAGGATCAACTTATAGTTCCTCAGTCCTTAAATGCTCCAAATCTTAATGTCACCATTTCATATCAACTCCTTTATAGTCAAATAATTGACTTCGAAATGCTAAGACCCTGTGATATTCTTTGTTGTTATTAACAACATAGCAACAAGATTATCACAGTACAACCGAATGAGTCTAGCCACTAAATCAACCACAGACAACTCAGAAATCAAGTTTCTGAGTCAAACCGTCTGTAAAACATCCCCATAGCATGCACTCTGCATGCATAGTCGAGGAAGTTACTCGTGTCTACTTGACACACTTCTACGACATTGTACCATCTGCAAACTTAAATTTGTAACCTTAAGTGGACTTTTGATCATCCGGACATATGGCTAAAATTTGAATTTGAATTCCTTACGAGGTTTAGTCTATTGATTTTTCTATATGTTAATATATAATCCTTATTTCCTTTTAGTATCTCAACACTCGCTTAACTACATTTCAATGGTCTACACTTGGGTTAACTAGATATTGACCAAACAGTCAAATGGTGAATGTAATGTCCTGCCTAGTACATAGTCGAGCATACATCAGGCTATCAACAATACCAAAATACGAAACATTCTTCATAACTTCCCTCATTACTTTATTCTTTGGATACTGTGCCAAATATTATCTCTCACTATGAGAAATAGGTGCTGCGACAGGCTTACAGTTAACCATATTAAACCTCTATAATACATACTCAATATATGCACTTTGTGAGAGGCCTGACGAGTGTTGAGATTTGTCCCGGTGAATCTGAATATCTATGACAAAAGATGCTTCACCAAGGTCCTTTCTGTCAAAATTCTTGACAAAAGTTGCTTAATCTTATACAACATGGTCAAGTAATTTAACGTGAGCAATATATCATCCACATGTAGTAATATGAAGATAATTTTGCTCCCCTTGACCTTATAGTTCAAGCATCTTTTTAACTTTATTTTCCATAAAGTCGAAAGAGGTCAAACCTTATCAAATATAAGATATCACTTTTAGGAGGTTTGATATAAACTATATATTGCTTTGCTTAACATACAAACCATGTCAGTTCTATTTGGATCTTGAAATCCTTCAGATTGTACCATATAGACCATTTCATAAAAGTCTTTATTCAGGAAGCGATTTTGATAGCCATCTGATATAACTTTATATCATAATGAGCTACAATTGACTTAATCACTCAAAATGTGCCATACGAGGATGTGGGAGAAAAAGAGTCAACCTGTCTCCCTGAGTGAACCAGCAGGCAATTGAGCAAGCCCATAAATCGTTGAAATTTATCTCAAAATCTTTTAGGTCTAAACTTCATTTACAACTGACGAGCTTACGGTTTCGCTGTAAATCAATTGGCTCTTAAACCTTACTATGCTCCACGGATTGCATCTCGCCATTCATTGCATCCCACCACACATCTACATTGGATCCAGAATCAACTTCTGTAAAACTATCTAGATTTGAAACATGTCTAATATCATAGTTCTGTATACCTGATATACTATGTAATCGATGGGATAACAGGTCATCTCACTTTGGTGGATTTACCTAATTGCATTAGATCTTGTAACCCCAGGAACTAATGTGTGTATAGGTATGGATTCCTGTTCCTATATAGGCATGGTACATAGACCTAGATCTACTGGATTTAACTGTATGAGTAGTGGGTACATAATAACTGTAGTATACGCTCTGCTATCATTCAAAGGGTCAAATAGCCCACCATCATCATAGACATTGTATTATAGAAACTTAACTATTTGTGATTCCACTATTTTGGTCTCACCTTCTATACAGTAAAAGCTGTAGCCTTAAAATAGTTGAGATATCTTACTAATAGCAATGAGCGGAACGAGCATGCAATTTTTCTTTGTAAGGATTATACTACCTCAATAGGATAGTCCCATACACGAATGTGTGCAAGGCTGAGTTTACAAACTTCTAGATAATCAGGTAGAATAGCCTTGTTCTGCATCGACTTCTTTAAGTCCTTTAGGGTGCAGTTATGCCTTTCGGCAACACATCATTTTGTTCAAAACTACTCTGTAGCGCCCCCTTACTGTAGGGTACATACCGGCAGGCCTGGAGGTCATTCTGGTACATATCCTACGATAAGGGCGAGTTACGTTCGATCACTTATTCATTTTATATGGCAACATCTCATTATTCACTTATAAAACATCATAAGAAAATCGCACTCGTTTTAAAACCAATTTTTTCTCATTTCGTTTCTCAAAATCGAAAGTCTACATTATGTCTTTCAACCTTTACTATATATACATCACAATATGTATGAGCATGCAAATGCATTTCTAAACTCTCATTGTTCACTTATATTTACTATTCTAACCTTCCCATAGATAATGGGATGTTACATACTCGGCATAGTGAATTAAGTCACTATTCTAACTTATTCCAAATATTTGAAAAACGAACCTTTTTAAGTCCTAAAACACCATGTTTGACATGATATTCTCCTTTGCGGTCAAATATGACTATCGTGATAAATTTTTCCGTTGGTTCTTAACCTTCAGTCTTTAAGCAAGTACATATAACTATAATAGGAATAATCATCAACAAATGTCATAATACATTTAGAATTGCACAATGCAAACTGTCTAAGCTCTACCAATATCTTTATGTATTAGACTCAATAAGTCAAAAGCATGAGTTGACCTCAATATCCTTATTAGTCAACTTACCCCTGTAACAGTCAACACATATTCCCATATCATCATAATCTAGAATTGAGAAATGCTTTCTTTGACCAATCTCTCAACCTAGCTCTGGAAATGTGGCTTAAACTTTTATGCCACACCATGTATGACTTCTCATTCATCAGGGTTCTTCATTTCATAACTTGTTTAGCTAGATACGAAGAAGCATATATCTAATTTGGGGTAAGACACATTCTATACAAATCATATGACAAGAAAGTTGTACCATTATGCTTTGCATTAAATAACAACTGTACAACAGAAGCGTTAAATACAAAACATTAACCCTCTTTGTCCAAATTGATACAAAGATCACATATAAAATATGTCATGTAAAAACCAAAATGAACCTTACTATAAGGTTCAATACATACGTTCCCCATAGATATTACTTCCACTTCTTCATTGCTGTGAACCATCAATTTCTCATTCCTTTTATTTGGTTTTATCCTGGATATGAACTCCTGCATCGTGAAAGCACCTTGATCAGATGCTCCACTATATAGCCACCGAATATTTAATGCAACTAAAGCAAATTAGTTTCGTAAATTAATAAGCCAAGGAGTTACCTGATGGCCATAATCTTTCTTTCTAGGCCTCATACTGCTGGCTTCTTTATGTCCCTAGGACCTCTACCAGCATTGGATTGACCAGCGTCAATATATGGAGAAGATTTAGTCCTTCTACCTTTGATCTTGGCGAGTTTCATCTTTACTTTCCCTTTAGTTGCTTCGAGGGTTGTAGGAGTAACAAAATGGAGTTTCTCCTTCTTAACAACGCAATGGACTACCAAAGTGTTGAAGTCCCATCCCTCATCCAGTGAGTAATATGTCATCACCAGATTACTAAACTCTGGAGGGGGTGTGGTCAGAGTCTGGTGAACAATAAAGACATCAGGAAGAGGAATGTTTAGCATCTTCACTTTGTTGTGATGATGAATCATTCTCAATATGTACTCCATTACTCCCCTTTCTCCTGTATATTCATGGAGAATACTTTTTTCATCAAGGCACTTGTCTCAACATTAGGTAAGATTGTGTACCTCTAGGAGATATTACCAGGAATCTCCTTCGCTATGTCTGTGTTCGAAAGTCCACTTAGCAGATGGTCAGTTATGGATCTATTAATGGTCATGCGACATAATCTGTTAGACCGATCCTAGGCTTCATAGGCTACTTTATGAACTTTCAAGTTCATGGATGTAGGTGGAGATGGCCTATCTGTTCATATGGTCATATCAACCTTAGCTATGTCCATAGCATTCAATACATCCTCTGTCCACTTCTTTGTATTGAAACCGGCCAGGGTTTCAATGGTGACACTGATTTTATTGACTGAAAAGGTGATTGTAAAATGATAATGTTTAAATTAGCACAAATGTAGGACAACAACGATACTCAAAGCCATTAAATAGTATCTTTTCTGAAAATCTGGTCCCATATATTATGAAACACCGTTGAATACATAATATATGCAACTAGACCTCCGCTTAAAAGCGATCAGAGTACAAACCATCAACTCTCATGACACTACCACCTGTGGGCGAATACATCATTCAAGCAACGACTTTCCTCTATCTAATGCCTTTATGCACTTCTCAAAATCTCATGTAAGGCCAACATCTGTGGGCAGAATAACCAAACATGAGACCAAAGACATCCCCTAACTTGTCAGTAGAACAATTCAAAATACATACTCAAAAGGCCACTGTGGTGACTACATCCTTATCAGCACTCAAAAAGTCTACAAACATAAGGGATATATCTTTATGTTATCCTCACATTCTTTATGGACATATGGTATGTGACAATGTAACATCAATAAATGCAAAAATTCGAATGCACAATCTCATTATCACACATTCGTGCTGAAGATATTTTTTGAAAACTGCATTTGAGACTTTAGTAAAAGAAAAATCTTAGTAGAGTGACTATCGTGCATCATCGGACATTGAATCGACCACCCGAGACACGATAACCTCATGTATCTCCCTTATGGCAAGTTCGTTGCATGAAAATTCACTAAAAAATGAATTCAAAATGTCTCAATTCTTTCTCCAAGTAACTATCATGCGATCCCGAACACTTAACTTGAAACCCGAGATACGAAAAGTTTAAGTATCTCCCTCATGTGATGTCCGAAGCATGAAAATTCACTTGAAAAAGTCTAGAGTTAAACTTTAATTTATTACTAATGTAATAAATACAGAAAATGGAAAAACTCACTTTATGAATTTCCTTGACCCGGAAACTAACCCAAAACACCCCAGGATACCCTTACGAGAAATTTGAAATTTGTGTGTGTGTGTATTTAAAAAATTACTTTAGAATTTTGTACGGCTAACATCAGCATTGCATCAGTGTATTGTAGCGATGACGTCATCTATGACGTTAGCTGCGAGTGGAGAGTGCGGCGCGTGTACTACACGCACTGACACGTGGCACGACACGGTCCACCCACGTGTCCATCTGTGTCTGGCTCGTGCATCGCACGCACCAGACATATAGCCCCTTGAGGCGGTACTATGCGTCATTGGGCCATAGGAAAAAATGGTGATTTTTGGCGAGTTCTGGGCCCTTTTTTGAGCTTCCGGGCTTGTTTTCACCTCATTTCTCAAGACTAAACACATATATACTACTTTCATGCAATAAAAAGTAAGAAAAAACTGAGAAACATAAGTTAAATCTCCGAAAACCTTATGGAGAGAAAACTGAAAAATGTTTGTTTTTAACCACCCGATCACATCATCGCTTTAATACCACGTGTAATATGTAAAGATACCTTGGTTACATATCCTAGATCGAACGTAAAAGGGCAAGATACCATTTCTGTCTCTGCAACTTCAAACGAGCTTTTCAAAGCTGAAATGAGCGCGAATTCACTGCCGTCTTCACGGGAACTACTCATTGAGACACAAATAAGGTATTTCTGCGGTTTTCTCAAAACGCAAGCTCTCTTAACATATCAGAGAATCTTTATGCTTACGATTGATATATGAGCAATTGTAAGAGACCTTAACCTTTATATATAGCATCCATATCGGGCTTCCCCATCACAAGACTGATATAGGTCCGGTCCACATTGATTGAGATCCATTTTTTACACGGACTTTGTCCAATTGATTTAGATCATTTATTGAGTCACTTTATTATCTTTATCTGGATCAGATTACGTAACTTAACCAATAAATTATTAAAACATAAAAAATACAATTACTAGTTGTCCAACTTTATGAGAAAGGGCAAAATTGTCCAACATTATTGTCTAAATTTCTCGTATCAAATGACTTTATTTAGCACAATCACATAAATTTTCATTTTTATTCGATCAATTTGAGTTTATTGCATCAAGTTTTGTTGGGTAGGGACAAAATTAGCGGGAAATGACGTTAATGTTTGCAATTTCATGTAAAGACCAATGTTTTAAAAACCGAACCGGACCGTCCGATTTGACCGAAAAAGGTTTGAACCAGTCAGTGGTCTGGTTCGGTTTCACTTAATAACCTCTCTATATAAAAACCGAACAGTTCAACCTTTTTCGGTCAAACCGGACCGAACCGGTCCGATCCGGTTTTAAATACCCAACCATCTCAAAACGCAACGCGCACACCACAAATAATTTTTGTGATTCTCAAACCAGAAATCGCAAGTATGCAGGCATAGAGTGATTGATTTCTCGTTACCGGTTTTCGGTAAGCCTCGCCGCCTCCGACCCCATCTCATGGAATCGCACAACCGCAAGTAACTTTCGCAACCAGAACAGATCTGAGTTGTTCTTATGTAACGCAAAAATCAACAAATCATAGATCTGGGTTTTGTCTTTCCAGATTTGGGTTGTTCTTATTCAATGCACCAATGCGAAAACAAAAACAAACCCCAAAACGCAAACAAGAAGAAGAAGAAGAAGAAGAAGAAGAAGAAGAAGAAGAAGAAGAAGTCACTTTGAAGCCACTGTTGTTGAAGATGGGTATCGCAACACTTGTCGTTATATTTGGAATTGTTATATGGAGTTAATATGAATGACGAGCTCACCACCTATTCCAAAATTTAATAATTAATAATTAATTTAAAAATTCAAAAATTAGTATCTTTTATTTTTAATTTATAATTTTAAAATTAAATAATATTATTTTAATGTAATTTAAAGAAAATTAAGAATTATATTTTAAAAATATTTATTAATCACAAAGTTTATTTAAAGAAATTTGATAGATAATATTTTGAATTTTAATTTATACCAATTTGGTAATATTTGGAATTTTATTTTATATCAATTTTTGTAGCATTTATTTATTATTAATTCATTATATAATAATAGACATTAGTGTATTTTTATTTCAATAAAATATTTTATTTTTATTTATTCTTATAAGTTTTACTTCTTATTTATTATATAGCGGTTCACTACCGGTTGAACTTCTAAACCTTAAACTTTTTTTTTGACCGGTTCAATATCCGGTCCGTTTTTAAAACATAGGTAAAGACTCGAGCTTTATTAACCATGACACCTTAAACCTTAATGTCGGAAGAAGGCCTTTCATGGGGCACATGCATCATTGTTCGGTCAGGAGGGCCGACATACGTCTACGGTCGAACAACGTAGGCTCGGAGCGTTATTCACGGCGAGGCGAGAAATTGATAAAGGCAAGTAGAAGCAAATGCGCGTGGTTATGAAATTTAAGAACAGCGAAGGGCGGCTGGCGAATAAAGGCCAAAAGGGTGTGAGCGAGTGAGAGATTGTGGGCCAGAGGGGATGGAACTTGGAAGAAGACGGCAAAGTGAATAAGAAAGTTCAAAGTAGACATGGTGGGGTCAGAGAAGAGTATGAAAGAAAAGGAAATGCAAACTAATGGTGGTGGCGGGGTGGTGGAAGTCAGGTGGCGTGGGAGATGGTAATGGTGGTTGGTGCGTGTCATTCTCTTATTGGAATATAATACGCTTCTGTAGGTTTCTTTTCTTGCTTTGTTGACAACTCACACAACAACGACAAGAACAAGAGAGAACCCTTTTTAAATAAAGAAAAAAAGATGAGAGCGTGTTTGTGTTTTATAGGTCGTTTGGTGGAGAGTTTCAAGGGAGGAGACATGCCCAGGTTCTTCCCAACAGCCCAAGCCTCTGCTTGTTCTTGACATACTTATCAGATCCCAAAGGTCTCTTCCTTTTTTATTTCTCTCCCTTTCTCTTACTTGTCTGTTTACTCATCTACGTGCAGCCTTAACTCTCTTTTTTTGTCTAATAAACATTTTTTTCTTACTTTCTCCCTTCCTGTGTTCTGTCTTCTTACTTCCTTAGTTGTTGTTCCTTGTAGCTAGTCCCTGCCTTGTGACATTATGGGAAGTAGAATTCAAGTAGTTTTGCTTCTGTTTGGTGCTTTAGGTTTGCATGTGGGTTGTAACTTCATTTGCTGATGTTCTTGATGAAAGATGGGGAAGTGGGTTCAGGATAAATTGGTTTGCTGTTGGTTTCTTACCTCAATGTGTTGGGTTTTTGTTATTATTACATAGTTTTTTTTTCCATATTGCTTTTAGTAACTATCCTTCTTCTTGCATTTTACTACGTCCATGCTCACCACCTGTTTTACTTTGGTTTCTTGAGGAGTTTTTCCAGCCTTTTGCTGCTTGTTAAGATAATTAAATCTGGATTGTTGCTTTCGGTTCTAATTGTGTTAAGATGCTTTGCACATATTATAAACTGATTCAATCAATGTGTAGGTAACTCAGTGTTCTTCAACTTCACACAAAGTATCTAGATTGCATTCTCTTCCTGAATTGGTTAAGAGCTATAGTCTACTGTTCTGTTTCATAGAAAGTTTTACTAATTTTTTCTCTTCTCTTGGGAGTCTCTGGTGTTGTTATACACTCTCATCATTATTAACTTGGAAGTGCTATACACAAAACGACCATAGACTTTTATTCAATCCTACAAAGGAGATTAGCTCGGACATACTAAGATGGGAACCTGAATGTGGTCCTTGCAACCCTTCCAAAACAAGTATTCTTGAGATGTGGGTACACATAACATCGTTATAACTTTATGTGGCATCTGAATCAACTAGTCTCTAAGATGTTTTTCTGTTTCTTAAAATAGTTGGTATACAACTAGAATCTATGTCAGTGCCTTCTATGGTTTCTTTTGTCTGAAATATGAAACCAAGAGTTCCTTCATCTGGTTCTCTGATCGGTTAAAGTTGCCTAGTTTGAATGTGTTTCATCGCCATCTGTAATAGTTGCTTCTTCAATTTCTGTAATGGGATGTTCATAGACATTGCAACTGTATTATTTCTTGGTTTTTTGTTAGTAATTAATCTGTAATCTCAACTGCAAGGCAGAAGGAATCCATGGTCTTTTGAGGATTTTCATCAAATTGAGGGCGAATAGATATGGCTTTACAAGTTCAGAACTTGGCCAAGAAAAAATTTGGCCAGCCTCACTTTACTGTTAGTTGCCCATCGTGGCGGACCTCCAATAAGCAGCAAACTCTACAGCCTTTGAACAAGAATTTAACTTCTAAAGTGAAGTCTGCAGCCCAAGTAAGTGAAGCAAAGCTTTTACATCTACTTATGACAGACCAGGAATCATCCTCAAGTCTTTCAATTGGTCAATCTTACAATGAATTGGATGCTGTTGGAGGGAATAATTCACAAGACCAGTGCATTTTGTCCAAGTCTGGTATGCTCTTATGGTTGCACACTATTGTCAGAATTTTACATTCTTTATTTTCTGCATGATGTTTTCTAGTCGCAGATGTTTATCATTGATAATTTATGATAAGCTTAGTGTTTGCGAATATATGCATGATTTTTAGTTTAAATTATCCTTAATATCGCTATAGCATAATTAGCATAATTCAAAAATTATGAAAGTATCATATCATACAAGTACAAGAAAGCCATAAATACTCCAGTAAACTAATTAGAAATATATAAGCAGTAGAGGAAGAAGTCAAGAATTGGAGTTGTTTCAGAAGGGGTTCGCCGGCAATGAGCATTGAATTATTTTAGACTCCCAACAGTTCATGCTAAGCTTGGAGGGTATAATTGGTTTTCTACCTATTAATTTTTGGCTGAACATTCCAAACTCTCCTCTTATGGGGCTTTTCTAAAATCAGCTTTTTTGGGTTAAATAAGCCAACCAATCAGCCATTCACCAAACACATTTATTAGCTTTTTAAGATGGTCAAAATAGCTAACTAACTTGTGTCAATCAACTAAAAAATAGCTGATAAGCTGTTACCAAACGAGCCCTCATTCTATTAAATAGAATTTTGGTACAACCTATTTTGTGCATTAATTTCTAATGTACAACTAATTAGCCTTACATACAGCTACTGAATTAATTGCTAATATTTTGTTCTAAGCATGTATATGTACACAAATTAAGTCTATATACACAACTAATTTTATGACTGATATGCAAACATTGGGCATGGATTCTGCCATAATCCTTTCCATAACCTCTGCCATTGATATCCCCCCTCAATTTGATGCTGGGTGATCAACATGCATCGATTTGTCAACAAGGAAGTTATGTTAGTGTTTGGAAAGAGCCTTAGTAAACACATCAGCAGTCTGGAGATCAGCGGTAATATGTGCAAGAGAAATGATATGAGCATCATATGCTTCGTGAATAGAATGACAGACCACTTCAATGTGTTTGGTATGCTCATGAAACATTGGATTAGCTACAATTTGAATAGCACTAGTGTTATCTGCATGGAGTGGAGTAGGATCAAGTTGAGGAAACTCAAGCTCTTTTAACAATCCACAAGTCCTGCATTGAGTCTGAATATAGAGCTATGTCAATCTTGCTTCTTGCTTTTCCAAGAAATAGGAGAGGTTATAAGAAACATGCACCAACCAGTAATAAAACATCTAGTATTAGAACAACCTTCCCAATCAACATCATTGTATGTAACCAGGTGAATGGGAGTGTCCACAGGAAAAAATAGACCCCGAGCTGAGCAGCCTTTTAACTAGTGAATAATGCATCGAATAACTGCCAGGTGGAGATGTCAAGATGTATAAATTGACTAAATTGTTGAACGGCAAAGGAAATATCAAGCCGAGCAATAGTCAGATAATTTAGACTTCCCAGTTCCCACAAGTTGTCTATATAAAGAAGGGTCAGAGAGAAACTCACCCTCATAATGATGATACTTAACATTTTCCTCTAAGGGAATATCCACTGAACGACCATCTTGTAGACCAGCCAAAGCAATTAAGTCAATATATTTATGCTGGTGTAAGAAAATACCAATTGAAGTAGAGTGCACCTCAAGACCCAAAAAATACTACAAAGTACCTAAATCTTTCATATGAAAAAAATCTTGAAGGGGCACTTGAAGCTTAGAAATCAATTCAGAATCAGTCCCAGTAATAACAATATCATCAACATAGACAAGAAGCAGGACAATGCCTTTAAAGGTCTTGTAAAGAAACAAAGAGGAATCATATTAACTTTGTACGAATGAGAAATTGATAAGTGTAGAGCAGAACTTATCAAACAAAGCACGTGGCATCTGTCTGAAGCCATAGAGTGACCCCTTTAGCTTACAAACATCAGATGAAGGTGTAGAAAATAAACCTGATGGTGGAGTCATATAAATTTCTTCTTTAGGATCCCTATGTAGAAAAACATTCTTAACATCCATTTGTTGCAATGACCAACTTTTAGAAGCAGCAATAGCTATAAGAAGTCATACTTTTGTCATCTTTGCCACAGGTGCAAATGTCTCTTCGTAATTTACTCCATATTCTTGTCGATAGTCGAGTGCTACCAACCTTGCTTTATATCTATCAAGTGACCCATCAGTCAGACCATAGCTTGATGGAATATACCCATTTACAACCAATGGGCTTAACTTCACTAGGACATGGAACAATGTCCCAAGTATGTTTCTCCTAGAGAGCCTGAAGTTCTTCTTGCATCACCCAACATGCATGTTTAACTGCTTGAGAATAAGAAGTAGGAACAACATTATCAACTAAAGTAGCAGAGTAGCCATACCTATCAGGAGGTTTAATGGTACGAGAAGATCTACGGAGAACCATTGGAGTAGGTGTTGGATCAAGGTCAGGAAGGTTTTGTGATGATGATGGAGGGGGCCGTCGTTGTTGATAGACAATGCTAGGTTGCAACCGCTGAGGTGGTGGAGAGATATCATCAAAGTGAGGAAGGAGCACCGTGTTAGAAGAGGAAACATGTTGTTGAAAATAGTACTCATGCTTCAAGAAAATTACATTTCTAGAATGATCAGCAACACCCTCATAACACAAAAATCCCTTCTGAGTAGTGCTATAACCCATGAAAGCACATCGAACAGATTGTGCTGTAAGCTTGTGGCGCTCATGTGGTGGCAAGTGAACAAAACAAACGCAACCAAATGTGTGTAGCGTGTGATAATCAGGATATACACCAAACAAACGATAATAAGGAGAATCAAAACTCAATTGTTGAGAAGGTGAACAATTAATCAGATATACTGTAGTTGGCAAAGCTTCAACCCAAAATTTAGACGGCGTTGAAGATTGTAAAAGCAATGTTCAAACCATATCCAACAAGTGATGATTTTCCATTCAGCAATCTCATTCTGTTGAGGGGTATAAGGACAAGTTCGCTGAGATACAATTCCTTTTTGCTGTAAGAATTCTTGAAAATCATGTGACACATATTCTCGACCATTACCAGATCGTAAAATCTTAATGCACGTGGAAAATTGTGTCTCAATATATGCCACAAGTGTTGAAAACAGTACACACCTCAGCTTTGGTATGCAAAAAATGTACCCATTTGAAACGGCTTTAGTCATCAATAAATGTCACAAAATGTTTATATTGCGCATGTGAAATGATAGGAGAAATTCCCCAAACATCACTGTACAATCTCAAAACAGGCATTAGCACAACCACTAGAATTCGGAAAGGTAGGGTTTTACTCTTCCCTAATTTACGGATAGAACAATCAAGAGACAATACATGAGAACATTGGTCTTTGTTACCAAGAAAATCACGCTTCATTAAATTAAGACAAAATTACACTATTAAGATGGCCCAATCGTATATGCTAGACTTTTGCCTTATGTTCAACAGCCATAGAAGATAAAGATAAAGTTCTAGGAATAGCAAATTGAAATGGAAACAATCTGCCCACTTTAGGCCCCTTCGCGATCACCTGCCTCGACACTTAATCCTGCACAAGACAACCACCACGAGAGAAATGGACATCATAGTTATCCTCCACTAGCTGACCAACAGAGATTAAACTAGTAGACAACTTAGGAGAGACAAAAATATGTCTAAAAGAGGGTCCAATATCTCCAATGTCTATAATTGGAATATTACTACCATTGGCAATCTCAATATTTTGATTACTAGTATACCGTCACAAGTTTTGTAATGAATCAGGTAAACCAATCATATGATTAGATGCTCCAAATCAACAAACCTAGTAGAAGATAAAGTCTTACCTTGTCTTTGCAAACCAAAGGCAGAAAATGCTGTGCGAATCATTTGTTGAACCATTTCAGGAGTAACAACAACTTTGTTGTTGGTATCCTTGGTGCCAGTGGATGTAAAGGTAGAGCCAATACTAGTAGGTATTGGAATAGTAGCTTGAAAAGCTTGAACTCGCCTATTTTCTGAGCTTGTAGGACAGTCTTTGACAATTTGTCCACTCTGCTTGCAATAATTGCAAAATTTCTTGCCACGATTACGGGCAATATGTCCATACTCCTTGCAATTATAGCACTGCATTGGGATCTTTCCTCTATTTCTCCCTTGTGTGGCATAAGCAACATTGACAACCTCTGGTGTTGCACCAGATGCACTTATAACAGATTGTGTAGCCAATTTATGTTCTTCACGCAATAGTTCACCCAGACTTACATCCAAAGGGGCAACTTCAAATTCTGGTCTTAGTTTCATTAAGAGCTGATCAAGCATACTCTCTTCATGAACCTTTTAAAGATTGGGTAAGACCTCCTTGGATACCTTAGATTAGATAAGGCCAGAATATTTGCTCCACATATTAATAAAACCAGAATAATATTGCTCAATAGAAAGATTACCTTGGCCAAAGTTACTTATCTCAATTTCAAGTTGAAATCTTCTGGCAGCATTATCTTGATGATATATGCGCTTCAAATAATCCCACATCTCTTTAGTTGTGCCAAACGAGCGTAAATTGTTCACCATATGAGCCTCAACAGATGCTAAAATCCAAGAGATAATTTGAGCATCCTTTGCCTCCCATTGACTAAGTTCTTTTCTAGATTCAGAAGCAGGAGAAGACCCATCAATATGACCCCAAAGCTCCTTCCCTTTCAGAAACATTCTGAACTGAAATTCCCATTCTGCATACTTTTTTCCAATAAATTTGATAGTCAAAGCCTCTGAAGACATTATGAAAGGCTACAAAGGCAAAGAGAAAAAAAAAAAAAAACTCTATGCACGACTAAAACCATAAAGTGGATTAACCAAAAAAAAATCTCAGAGTGAAGATGTTGATTAGGAAATAATCAACCCAGAAAACCATAAAAAAATTCACTATAATTCGAAGATGTTGTTATGGCTCTGATAGCATGTCAAGTTTTGAGTAAAATGGTTGAATGCCTTTCTCTTCATATTCATTCTCTTAAATAGAATTTCGGTACAACCTATTTTATGCATTAATTTCTAATATACAACTAATTAGCCTTACATACAGCTAGTGAATTAATTGCTAATATTCTGTCCTAAGCACGTATATGTACACAAATTAAGTCTATATCCACAGCTAATTTTATGACTGATATGCAAACATTGGGCATGGATTCTGCCATAATCCTTGCCATAACCTTTGCCATTGACCAAAGCTCTATGCTTTTAACTCCCATTGGAAGCCATGAGTACCCAATTCACATGCCAAATGCTGTCTTTTATAGATGTTAATGTTTTAAATTGCCCGAATAACGTCCTTTCATCTTTTGTGATACTGTCACAATATTTTTCGTGGTTGCGTTATGCCTAAAATTTTTAGACGCATAAGAATACACGGATTCATTCCTTAAAGTTTCTTATCTCGCACTTCTCTGGAACTATTATACAGTAGATATGCAGGCATATGTACGGTTCAATGTTCAATGTGATATTTTCATGATAGATTAAACAGTTGTTAGTGAACAAGTTTAGTTCATTTATTTATCTGACCTCTCAGAAAACTTTCGAATGTCATTGTTGTAGTTCTTCTCTCACGCCTTATCTTCTTACTTGTCTCAATGTGCCTGTTGCATTGCAGTTTCGATATTCACATAATTTATCATGTAGTTATTGTAGTTGTTTATGGTAGATATAACCCTCAACCAGATTTAACTAGACCTTCTTGCAAGTTTCTGTGAACTAGAGGCTATAACATGGATGCTTAAACTTCCTGTATTAAACTTTGGCGAAGTTCATATGTTGAAGTTAATTTCTTTTAAACTTTTTCCACAATATTGACAGTCATAGGCCATTCATGCGGGTGATAATTTAGTGGATAGTTTAGACATTAGTTGATGAGTTTGTGGCTGCATGTTTTGTGTATTGACTATGACAAGCAAAAGTCAGACTCTATTATTCAAATAATTCAAGATACCTTACTAAGTACTGTGTCTCTGGGTGAAGATGAAAGCTGCAGGAAGGGTGCGGATCCTTCAGATATCACATTTACTCCTTCACAAGTTGATTACGGCCATTCCCTGGTAAGTTGAGCCTTTTCTTTTGTGATTTCTTCTTGTCATCTAGGTCTTGATCTAATGCTTGTCCTTCTAGTTCAGTCTCATGCTTCATACCACATTGCCGATCCTTACTTCGGTGGACTATTTAACCCCTATGGACCACAAGCTATTGTAAGTTGGTTTCCTATATTTGTCTTTCTTAGCAATAGTTATGAATCTTTGTTAAGAGTGTCTTCATTTGCTGTGCAAGTATCCATCCGAGAGTGTCGGTATTGCTACTCCTAAATTGTTGATGTTATTCATGAACGTCTTTAAAGTGATGATATGAGCCTTGGTTTTCCAGTTCTATCGTCTTTTGACATGATTGTCTGATCAGATTCAACCCCAGCTGGTCACTCAGATGATGGGGATGACTGCTACACGAGTTCCTCTGCCTTTTGATGTTACAGATGATGGTCCCATTTATGTTAACGCAAAACAGTACCATGGAATTCTCAGACGGAGACAATCTCGGGCAAAACTGGAGGCTCAAAACAAACTAGTCAAAAATCGGAAGGTTTGCATATTCATGTACTGTTATTGTGTATTAACATCTGGTCATGTGATAAAGTCCAAAATATTGATTCACCTGACATCCTTATTCGTAACGGAATGCAGCCATATCTTCACGAGTCACGCCATCGTCATGCAATAAACAGGGTTAGGGGCTCTGGTGGGCGCTTTCTCAACACAAAAAAGCTTCAACAATCCAGTGCAGTTCCCGCCGGTACTACCATCCCCTTGCATGAAAATAATGCTACTTTGGAATTTGAATATTCTCACCCAGGAATCGACAGATCTGGGGTTTCACGTACAAGCTGTTCAGACCAAAATGATGTCTCCAATAGATATCTCTTTTTTATGCCATTGCCATCTGATAGCAGATTCTCTGGTATCTCTGCCCAAGCTGGCAGATGCATGTGAAACAGTGTGGTCTTTTGTACTCAACAAAAACCAGCACTGCACTTCTGGTTGTCCGGTGAGAATTGGGAACGAGGAGGACCTGATTGATCGCTGGGCGGGCAACTCATCCTTGGCTTTGTCTCTTTGTTAAAGTGTCATCCAGTCAACTGTAACTGGATTACATTCTTCTGTTTGCTTCCATTCCACCTGCATAAAAGAGAGCTATGTTTGAGACTCTTATTTGAATGATCCAAGCTGGTATACTGTTTGTTAAATCATTCCAATTATGGAACTGTTTTGTTTATAACATATCACTGAATAAAATGTTTGTTGAAACTTGATCAACTTTCTTTCCATTCAGAGGTTCCCTTATGGGGAATTTCCAAATTTAGGTATCTACTTTGCTTGATCATGACTTGGCTTTAAAGCTAAAGTTATTAAGTTATGTTTTGTTGGACATAAAAGTTTTTAATGGAATAGATTGGAATAGAATGTAATATAATAGTTTATAATGGAATGAAACGTAAATGATTTAATTTTAGAAAATTGTTGTTTGTAAAAAATAGAAGGGTTCATAATATAATATAGTGAAATATTGTTTAGATGAAAGGTTTATAATATAATATAGCGTATCATTTTACATTCTATTCTAAACTCTCTAAATTTGAGGTTTTCTATTTTTACTATTTATGATGAAATATGATATAATATGAAACCCTTCTCGTCCATTCTATTCTATTATAAAACTTTTTCCCAAACTATAGAATAATATTATGCTCCATTCTATTCTATTATAAAACCTTCAACTAAATATACCTTCAAATATAGGCTTGGTATTGGGCCGGATCACCTCTCCGTCTTTCCTTCCTCTTTTCCTTTGTTACGACTTTAAAATTCATATTCGAGCTTAATAAAAATTTGATTAATTTTTTAATTTAAAATTTAAGATAATATCATTTTATCCGTACTAACATATTTAAGTTTCGAATTGTGTTATGTTCGAATTGTTTAAGCTTAATTTTAATTTAAATTAAAATTTTATTAATGTAAACTAAATTTTAATTAAAGATAAGTAAGATCAATTTTAATTTTAAATTAATTTTAAAATTTAATGAACTTAAATATAATATATTAGATTTAACTTGAGCTAAATTTGAGTAAGTTGAGCTATCGCAGTCACATTAAATAATTAGGAGTATATCATTTTCACAAGGAAAGGCAATTCATAATTGAGCCCAAGAAAAAAGAAAAAAGAAAAAGAGAGACGCAAAAAAGAAAACAGTACACAGATTTCACATGTTTGAATTAAATAACTGAAAAGAAATGTTTCAACTAATTGTGAGTCTGTGACACAAGACGGACACATCAGCAGCGGCTAAATCGCTCACAAGAGCCACCGTCAAAGTCAAATCAAAAGCTCGAAGTCAGTCGGGGCTTTTGCGTATGAAAATGGCGTCCTACGTCAAGTGGCTGCTGTACGGAGCAGGAGGCTTAGTGATGGCCGGAATGGCGCTGCTCGTCGCCTTCCAGGAGAGGCTGGTCTACGTGCCGGTGTTGCCTGGTTTGACCAAATCCTACCCGATCACTCCCGCCCGACTACGTCTCGCTTATGAGGACGTCTGGCTCCGATCGTTTGATGGCGTTCGCCTCCACGCCTGGTTCATTAAGCTCTTTCCTGACTGCCGAGGTCTCTGAATTTGTCTCCCATTCTTCTTCAATTGTGGTCTGTTTCACTGTTCACTTGGTTAGGGCTTGTTTAGCCGTAGTTTTCAAGTATACGAGTGTTAAAAGGGCGTGTTTGGTTAAATGGAAGTAAGACTTCCAAAATGTCGCGTGTTCATTATTCTGCTTGATATTAATCGAATTGTTGAAATTTGCTTAGACTGTATTGAAAAGATGTTCCTTCGATTCTTGATAAAAGTTTCGTTCTGATTTGTTTCAACTTGATCTTGGTCAAGTCCAAGCTAGGCTTAGTTTTCATTTTATTAGGATTGTAGTAGACTGTGGCCCTCTCTAGACGAAATTTAAATCTTTGTTTTGTCATTCAGCTGATTAATCTTGTCGTTCTTTGAAAAGAAATAAACAACTAGGTGCACCTTGAAAAAAATAAACAAATAGGTAAACCTTTGTGATGCAATATTGATACTGTCTCATGCTATATTATTGGATCTTGTTCTATAATGCCTTCAAGTATAAAGCGATAATATAATAATGCCTTCAGCTTTTATTTTGTCTTTATTGTTAACCCCAATAATTTGTGTTTTTCAGGTCCAACTATCTTGTTTTTCCAAGAGAACGCTGGAAGTATCCTTTCCACTACCAGAATGAATTGGAAGTTCAGCACTATGTTATATTTGTTATAGTTGTCTCCTGAAATGTGTTACACAGGCAATGGCTTTTTATACACTACCTTTATTCTCTTAGATTGATGTGGCCTTTAACTACTACCTCAAAGATATTGCTCACCGACTTGAGATGGTTCGTATAATGATACAGAGGTTGCAGTGTAACATCTTTATGCTTTCATACCGAGGGTAAGCTTTCTTGCCATTATTCAAGCTTTTCTATTGTGTCTTTTCATGTGTTAGTGTACTTACAATTATTTTAAATCGATTTGTGCCTTTTAATCTAGTATAAACAATGGTATTATTATTATTTAATTAGTTATGGAGATAGTGATGGATATCCTTCCCAGCATGGTATCACAAGGGATGCTCAGGTGAGCATTTTTCTTAGCTCCTTTCTTCAATTTCTTACACCTACTGTTCAGTTCAAGTCAAATTCTCATTGTAGTTGCCTTTTCATTTTTCAGGCTGCATTGGATCATCTACATCAGAGGAATGACATTGACACATCTAGAATAGTTGTATTTGGGAGATCACTTGGAGGTGCAGTTGGAGCTTTGCTTGCTGAAAACAATCCTGATAAGGTAACACTAGAAAGTAATTAAGCATTAATAGTCCTAGCACCCTATCCATTGGAATTAAATGTTTTCTGTGGACCAAATCTATGAGTTGTGTATGATTGTTAAGTGTTGCCAATGAGGCAAGTTTCAGTCGGCTTCGTGGATAGATAGAAATGGTTCTTCTGGGGTCTGAGTTACTTTAATTTCACTTCCAACTTGTTGAATGCAGTTTCCTTTCAGTTCTCTTGTGGATACACTTTAGGACAGAAATCAATGAATTGTGATCAAATAATACCAAGTAGTCACGCTTGAAATATTATGCCATATTTGTAGACTAATCAGAGAAATCAGAGAAGATGAAACAGAGCAGTGGACCATATCTATGAAATGGACTGAGGCAACTATGATGGTGCAAGTTTTAATGGTAGAATAGGTTATAGGATTAGTCTCTTTCATTTTCATTTTACTTTTCTACTCATTATATTTTATTTTGAGCCATAACATACTATTGAGAGGATAGGTGTAGGAAATTTGGTCCTACAATAACTTGTGATCCAATAATACTAAGTCGTCATACTTTGACAAGTCGTGCCATATTTGTAGACTAATCAGAAAAATGAGAAGTGAAATGGAGCAATGCTTCTTGATTGTTGTGACATTTTGATGGACTGAAGCAATAATGATGGCACATGTTTGAATGGTAGAGTAGGTTATTTAGGACTAGTCACTTCCATTTTCATCTTACTTTTTTACTATATATTTTTTCTTGGGCCATAATATGCTATTGGGAGGTTAGAAGTACCAAATGTGGTCCTACAATATGAGGTGGAACCATAATTTGGTTTAGCCTTGTGTAAAAATTATTAATAACACCATTTAGGTTGAAGTTGTGACAAACATATATGTTGGCTGTTTATAGAAAGACCCAAACACTTACGGGATGTTTGGTATAAGGGAATAGCTATTCTATTCCCACCTTATTCCTAGCATTTTATTAAACCTGTGTTTGGTTAGAAACCAAACACAGAATAGGGAATCTTCTGGAATGGGTATTATTAAAATTTGCAGAATAGGCAAAACCCATACATAGCTATCTTTATCTATTCGTCGAATAGAAATTCGAAGACAACTTTTATCTTCTCAAGTTTAACTCTCCCGAAGCTCTTTCCTTCTTCGACGTCTTCCACTTCTTCGAGCCTACCTCCCGAAGCTTCTTCTCCAATGTCGTGGGTTCGGGGGGCTTTGGTGGGTGATCTAGTGGCTTTGGTGTGTATACAATCGGAGGACTAACAACAAGTGGCTTTGGTGACTTTACAGGAGGCTTTGGTGGTTTTGGTGGCTTTACAGGAGGTTTTGGTGGTTTCACTAGAGGGGGACACGGAGCAATAGGTGGTGGCTTAGGAAATGGTTTATGTGGAGGATATACTAACATGGGAGGTTTGGCATGAACCGGGGGTTTCATCGGAGGAGGGAAGGGTTTATAGGGTACAATGGGGTGTTTGGGTGGATGATCATACGGTGGTTGTTTTGGTGGATATTTCACCGGCGGTTTGACTTTAGGAGAAGGAGATGGGTATGGGCACTCCGGACAAGCCAGAGATAGCAAAGTTTAATAATAATAATAATAATAATAACAACAATAACAATAATAATAATAATAATAATAACAATAACAATAATAATAATAATAATAAGGACATTTTGGTCTTTTTGTTACTTATTCCTTTCTTATTCCAAGTTTATAT